>CBVK0101998705.1:0-14328 GCA_900067695.1 Picea abies
TCGACTTGGGAGCCGATCCATTAGTGGTTGGGAGGCTGACCAGCTTCATAAATGCGTCGTTTGGCAGGTGCGCGGGTTTTTCACCCCACAACCACACATATGCGCTCCAGATACGAAGATGTTGTGTGCGCGCGCACGCGCCCAGTGGGTGCATAGCGCTTTTTAATTTTTTGGCCATTTTGCATAGTTTTGACCCTTTTGTTGTGCTGTGGAGTTAATCCTTGTGCCATGAACGATTGTTTTTCTGTGTTGACGATGCAGAGTTCTTGTCACCCTGTGCGGATGAAATTTCAGTGATAACAACAGTGCTTTTAGAAATCAATAATTAGACAAAGTAATTGGAACAGGGTATGAAGAATACTAGTCTAGATAACCAAATACAACAATGTGCAGGGTCATACAAGATAGCAAGAAGTCCTTTAATTCAAGTTCATGAGCTTAATAAGAAGATAATAGTTCTTAGAAGCTGAGCTAAACTAAAGTAAAGTATAGAATAATGAAGTACATGAACAAATCTGACATTGACAAGAAAAGAAGACCGTGATTCTATTATCAATATAAAAGTCTTAGTACAATAGAAAAATGTATCCAGGATTGAACCCTTTTTTCCTCTCATATCTTTAGCTTTATAGATTTACAATAAAAATTCAGATCCTATAAGAATGGATTAGATATGCTAAAGATAGAAAGTCAAAACCATTTTACAAAAAGAGAGGAAGAGATCCTCAAAATGAGGTCAACTCCTCATTCTATGGTCTTCAGATCATGTAGAACCTCTGTGCTATGCAGATAAGCCTTCCAAGGCTGTTTGACATCTCTTGAGGAAGATGAAATTTGAATTTGCCAAGTTTAGAAAAAAACCCTGATTTATTTGCCCAAAAATAGGTGCCAAATCAACTTGAACACCTCTTCTAACTCTTTTTCATCAAAAGTGGATCTTATATTGGATCCTATAATTCAATATCTATCTTTAGAAGGAGTTTTCAAGAGATTCGGCTGAGAAAAACTTTGATCTGGGAAAAAATACTCCTTCGCTGCCATGTAACAGGTTTCGGTGGTTAAGGGAGAAAAAATATGGGCCTATTAACCACTGAAAAGCTCTACTTTCGGTGGTTAAGAGAGGCAAAATCTAGGCCTATTAACCACCGAAACCTGTAACTTTCGAAAAATGGATCTGTAGCGAATTAATCTGCATGAGAATCGCAATGACTCGGCTTCTGTGAGATAGAGATGAGGAATAACAATAAACTAGAATTTGATTCCTAAATCAAAGGGATTTCAAATGATAAACTTAAATGGGAAATCATCATGGTGATATTTCTTGGAACTTGGTTTTATGAAAGTCATGTGAAATAAAAGAGTTAGGAAAAATCAAATTGATAATGAATTTCTATGTATGCAAGGTTTTAAATGCGAATGGACAGATGGGGTTTACCAACTACCACAACGCATCAAACTTCAATCAAGAACAATCATACCACATTACATCACCAATTAGCTTGATTTTCAGCGGTTATCCATCCATTATTTCACTGGATCATGCGAAAACACGGGCTCTGATCTTTCCACGTTGACACATTTTTGGTGGTTAAATGAGTTTTATTTTTCTCTTTTAACCACCGAAAGCCAAGACTTTCGGTGGTTAATGAACTCTTCATAGATTCGCCTAAACCACCGAAACCAGTAAATCTCCCCCTTGCTTAAGAAAATCAATTCCGATGTTTGTTTCAAATTTATTTACAAACATTAGGCTCTCTAACAAGCCTATAAAAATTTTGAAATATTTTTTTGGAGTTCTCTCTATCACCTAAAATTGACAAAAATGACGATGCTATTTTAGGAGATAATAGGTACCATCCTCATTTAGAGTCTCAAATATCCAAGTATTTTATCGTTGGTACTTGTTTTAGATTTTTTCCTGGGAGTTTATTACTTGTAAAAAAGAAAAAAAAATGGTATGAACAACCACTTCCATGAGAACCTCAAAATTCAATTAATATAATAAACTATAATATAATAAATTAATATATTCTAAGAAATTTTAAGGTGGGTATCATCCTCGAAATGAAGGTACTTTGGGATTTTCCATGTGAGTTGTTACCTAAAACAAAAAATAGCAAAGGACAACCACTTATATCATAACCTCAAATTCTAATTAATATAATAAATTAATATATTCTAAGGAATTTTACCCTCATACCATCCTTGAAATGAGAAGAAGTACTTGGGATATTTCTAGTATTGTTATATAATAAACTATAATATATAATAAATTAATATTTTCCTAATTTACCAATAAATTCACTCCATTACATGTTATTCTATACATTGAGATTTTTCGAAAAAATTATTAACTGAAAAAAAAATCATAAATATATGGGATATGAAAAACAACCACTTACATAAGAACATCAAATTCTACTTAATATAATAAAATAATACATTCTAACTAACTTAAAGAACTAACACGAACTCATGAATAAATACACTCAATTACGTAATATTCTTTATAAGAAGAATGTTCAAGTATAGTGGGTATGAGGATATATCAAATATTCCATTTTTTTTAATGAATTCTTGTTGAGTATGACATTCACAGTTTCTCTTTCTTTAATGAAATATTGTTTTTTATTTTATTGTAAATTTTTAAAATTATTTGTATATAAATTATTTATAAATTTTTAAAATTATTTGTGCATAAATTATTTATTAAATTAAAAAAAATAATAAATATAATTTATATGTTTATTAATGGTTAAGAATATGTGTTTCCTCTTAAGAGGGCACACGTTCAAATCTAGAGGGGCATATGGTATGCATACCACTAAAATAGTTGGGCAGAGGGGCTCCCTTGTCCCACAAATAAGGGGATCTCATACACCAATTTAGTGTGCCACGACCTTCAAAATAAATGATTATTATTATTATTATTATTATTATTATGATTTTGTATTCTGATTTTATGTTGGGGTTTAGGGTAATTTGTATGAGGAAAATATAGAATTCTTTTATTAAAATGTTAATAACCTATTTTTAGATATGAAGAAGAGTAGTTCCTCTTTTTTATCATAGAATATGAAGTAAAATTGTTTTTGATTGTTTAAAATATCCTCTTCTCTAATCATAAGAAAATGATCTAAACATAAGAAAATAAGATTTAAAACAAAAAAATATGTAATATAAGTGGAACTTTACCTTTTTAAAAATTAATACTGAAACTCTACCTCTTAAATAATATTAAGAAATTATTTTCTATATAAAATATTAAAATCTTATTAATAGGGACTAAACTAGTCCCCTAGGTCTAGAGCAATCTGTGAGGGAGTGCCATGTTAAGGAACTTCATAAGTGAAAGTCATCAATTTGAAATTCGTGGGGACACCTCAAATCCATCCATGTTAAGGGTTTGTACGGTCTAGGCCGGGTGTGATCCCTAGGTGATTTTGACAGGTTAGATGCCCCTGGTTCGTGGCATTTCAGCCAACCCGTAGGTCAGGGATAATATAGCCAACAAACAAAATAGAGACTAAACCAATAACCATAAATTAAATTCATAAAAAGTAAACCAATAACTATACTATACCTTTTATATTATCCTTTGCAGAGGGTAAACTCATTATGAGAGTTCTTTAGGAATTTGAGTGAGCTTCTCTACCAAAGTGCCATATTATTTGTGTCAACTAGTGATGTGTTCAACAAAGGGTAGATTAAATATGGGCAAAGTGGAGATGTTGTCAAACATATATACTTTTTGTTTCTGGTATCAATCAAAGATTCACCTAAAAGCTTAACTCATATGTTAAAAAAAATGTTGTATACAACAATGTAACGATAGATTATAAAAATGAAACAATGAGCCTCATTTGAAACAAGTTTTCCCATTTGGGTTTCGAGGGTAAATACGGTGTCCATTATGTCTTGAATTGCTTTGAGATTTTTATGATATTGTGCTTTGTGTATTCTTGTTTTATCTCTTATTTTAATGGGTTAAATGAGAGGGATATATGAATAAACGTGTGGATTTACTTCATTAATGGTTTTAGTTATCCAATAGAGAGTACAAAACCTCTATTGCTACCACTATAGGATGCATTTCTAGGCTCGGAGATCAATGATTTCCATCTGAAAGTTGTTTCAGTTCTATAGGAGTTCCTAATTTGGTTCAATTTTGGTGGCTGGGTGAATTTCTCTTTCCTAGAATCTCAAAATTCCTCCATGGTCTGCAATATCACTTGCCTAGTCAATTTTCTCCTTTCCTGGATCAAATTCTTACATGCTTGGGCATTTTCAAACATTGCTAGGTGAATTTCGTATTTCCTAGGTCAAAATTTTGCATGCCTCTAAGAATTTTTAGAAATTGCTAGGCATATTCCATCTCCCACGAGTTGCAATTCCTCAATTAGCAAGTTGTTTGAAATCATTCAAAACTAGAATTGATTCTTTGGTCGATCATACACCATCTTTCAAACTATACAATCTCATTGGTATAAAATGTATTCCATTTGTGTGATTGGTTATCGCTTCATAGCATTGGGTTGTGCAAGAACTTATTTTCTTATTTTCTAGAGTGAGTCTCAAGTGATAAGTGTGTTGTGCATATGAAAAAAAAATAAAAAAATACACAAGGTGGAAAATAATTCATGCAAATGTTTATATTGTTTTTCTTCATCTAAACCTTTTTGTATATAATTTTTTGGGTAATGTGGCCACCAAGTACCATGCTCTCATTCTTAAATAATGTATGAGAGAGACGAGTCTCAAGAAGAGATGGGATTTATCTATGTAAAGAAAACCTTTGGTGTTGTTAGCATCACCAGTTTTTAGTTAGAGCCAGTATTAGTTGAGTCATGGTCTGTGTGTCAAACCATGTGAGGTAAAGTACCAAATAACGAATGGGTTGAAGTCAGCAAGTGGCCGATTGGCCCTTGGAGTCAGGAAGGGATGTTAGAACCAAAACACGTGTAGGTGGTAAAGGTATTTTTCCAAAGATTCAAGCCCTATCAGATGAGAAGGTTTTACATGCCAAAATTTGAGGCAAGAGGCAAGTTGTTAAATATAAGTCACTTCGGAAGACATAATAACCATCGTCAACTCATTATGAATTCAGAAAGAGTGAAAAATCATGACGGTCATATCACGTATACTTTGCATCTCATATCAGTTGTACCTTACATTCCCTGAAGTGTACCTGTCATGTAGATGTGCTATGAAAATATTAGGCTTGCTTCAAAACTTTGATTCACCATGGATTCAATGTCCCCTGGCACGATTCTAGCTCTTGTCCACCCAGTTATAAATTCTGGTTTCTTTGCATATATTCTATTCACCAGCCATGTTTATGTTGTGTCTGTAATTCTTCCCAGGAGCTCTAAGATTCTTTTGGCTGGAAAGCCAATTTCCTTAGGTTGCATCACAAACTCAGGTCAAGAAAGATTATCACTTTGGGTACATGCTAAATCCTTTACATGTAGGAAAAATATGAATTTCACCATGAAAACAACTCAGAACATAAGGAAAGACGCGCGAAGTAGCAGAAGTGTGGGGCCCAAACCTCAAAACGTGACATTGATAAATGAAGATTTGGATGTCAGAGCATCGTTTGAACAGGTCATATGCAAGGTCTTCTATAGGAAAAATAAAAGGGTTCAACGTGAAATTGGCAGAGCAGTTTGCACTTAGGTTCAATGGGTTCCACGTAGTAATTGCATAAGTCACCTTCCAAGTAACAGATGAAAATTTGTCAGTTTCCATGAAGATCCCTCCGCACAATGAAAGATGGTCTAAAGGCATGCCTTTGGACGTGCTATTCTATGAGGAGTTCATAAAACCAGACTATTTAAATGGGAAAGTCGAAGATGGAGTTCTAGGTATTTATCTTCAGGATCCTTTTCAGAAGCTATTGAGAGTGATTACGAAATATTTCACTTACGATGGAAGGTTCGACAGAATCCATTCACATCACATCAGATTGCTGATGCACTTCATAGGAAGGAGACCATTAAACCTATCTTTCTTCTTGCATCAAAGTCTCTAATAAATGGCAGACGACTTCCAGGCTGATACAAATCAACCGAAAAAAAAAAACCATATCATGTCTCACTGATTAAATTGTTGATAGTTGAGGAGTTTAGGAGATTGGGAAACAACTGGATATTCCATATCACGTCATAGTCTCATGTCTTACTCTCAGCTGACATCCCCAAAGACCCCAAAGGATATTCCCCTCTACTATAAGAATAAGTAACATCTCACCACACAGAAATAGGAAGGACCGCAGAAGAAATAAAGACATTGGCAACCACATCTCCCCAACAACCGATGCCCCGAAAGAGAGGTAGGCCAAGAAATAACAAAGAGACCGGGGAGGCCCAGGTTCCGAAAGAGTCATGCACAAAGTCAACTGCTGAAGAATTACTCATGCATGCCATTTGGATAGAACCTATCAAAGGTCCAAGTCGAGAATCCTTCGACAGAAGGAGAAGGACAAAAACTGAAGGCACAAATATTCACGAACCATCACATCAACCAAAACAAAGCATAAATCATTATTGTTGAGTTGTACCAAGTTAACTGGGAACTGAGACAATAGTTAGTAGCGAAGAAACTTGAGGCATCAACGCCATAGATCTGAGAGGGAAACACAATGTTTCTCAAGAGAGATCTCAGGGAAGCCCAAGATACAATCATTTAGCTGTGCGAAGCACAAAGGATGTCAAAAGAAAGAAATGCAAAGCACTTATAGAAATGAGGACCGACATTGGAAAATGTCCATGCAGCTCTAGCTAGCACGTAAAAGAAGCTGAAATGGAACGAAGTTATGGAAAGTCAAGTAAAGAATATGAAAAGGCACAACTGGTCTCTCAGGAGAATGTTGTGGATGTCCCAACTGCAAATGAGGCCAGAAACATGATCTGCCAACTCCATTTTTTTCTTTTCAACATGACGTAGATTTTGGCTTCTCGTGTCCTATTTTCCACTGGGAAGTAGGGACTCTAACAAATACCCATGATAGAAACATATGATCTATAAATATGGAATCCCATCTATTGAAAAGTAAAAGTGTATGTTGGACATGCGACAATTTTAAGAAAAAACGTTATTCCCTAACTAGGGTCATTATTTTGGAAACACTTGTTAGAGTTTGCAGTCACTCGCCACATGCACGCATCAACAAACGATCGTAGGGTAAAAATAAAGGCCATTACAGTGGGTGGCAGGAGTCTGATAGAGCACTTGATCATCCAGACACCCTATCAAAGGAAAAGCATCGAAACATCACCCTCTAATGAGAATACCTTATGGGTGATTGAACCGCTGTGGAAAATACGAGTAGTTATGGTGCGACCGAGAACAATCAGTTCCAATTTTTAGTAAAGTGTCATATGAAGAGTCATCTTGTAGAGAATAGTTAGAGCCTAATTTCTATGGATAGTAGTTAGAGTGCAGGGTAGCTTGAGAGGCACACCCTTACCTATATATTTCATCCTTTCAATGTAAGTTGGGTTGGTTGGAAAAATATTGTAGATAGTGACTATTTAATGTAGCTTTTGAATTCGACAGAAACTTAATGCAAAGGCCCTGAAGCTTTGATGAAAAGATTCTAACTATAGAAGTTTGATGTATTGTACTCTCTCTTTGTGTATGTGATTTCCTGTGTTCTTTATATTCATATCTATATTTTGTCTAAATCATAATGTGATTTCAAATATAGAAATCACTGCGTAGTGCTCTATATTCATGCCATTTAGACGACTTTGCTTCTTCTAAGTGAAATCTAAATTCATTCGCAGTGGTGTTCCAAGTTTCTTCATGTGTTTTTCTCCCACCACACA
Organism: Picea abies; assembly: GCA_900067695.1. Lineage (NCBI taxonomy): Eukaryota > Viridiplantae > Streptophyta > Pinopsida > Pinales > Pinaceae > Picea > Picea abies. The sequence continues at coordinate 7,833 of CBVK0101998705.1, forward strand.
CAACGATTTTTAACTAAAATAATATTGTTTACTTATCATTTATCCTCTCAATTTCAGTCACTAAGTCATTTGTTTCTGTCGTTTTCTTAAATCGACTCCATAGCCCTAGGTATTTCCTTCTTTTCGCCAATAGAGCCATAAATACAGTATAAAAGTGTTAAATCTAGCCGATAGCTTAAAGCCATATCCTTTAAAGAGACAAAGTCTCTAGAGAGAGCCCTCTCCAGGTCAGAAAGGCTAGTTTCCGGCCTCAAAGTTGGTTTGTAGGTTGCCTCTATCATTCATTTTCTCAGGCGAATGAAGTTTACAGAGCAATAACATTTTGGCGCCATTGTTGGGGACAAAATTGAATAAAATATTCATGGGAGACTGACTAAAATATATATTTTTGAACCCTGAGGATAGTAGTGGGCCAAACATCCACGTTGGCTGAAATATTTAGCTTGGTGACTCTAGTAAAAGAGACCAGTAGCACGTAATCGCATTATTTAGAAACCCTGGCTCCGAAGACCATTTATACCAGAGCCAATCCTGACCTGAACCCTATAGAGCCTCTGTATGATCTTGAGATACTTATGCACAAGGCAAGGGAGTAGATGCAAGACCTGTTCTATTACATAGACTAAAATTTGTCCTTACCCAAGGATGGATCACAAAGCATTGATGACCTCGAATTTGACACCTTGTTCGAACAAACCATGTTCATGTCTAAATTGGAAACCAACTTAGATCATATAGTCTTCGACTAGGAGAGGTTTCGATCTTTTATACCGAAAAAAATCCCGCAAGATTCAAATCCCACTTAGAACATCCCACAAATTCAAAACCCCCATAGAGAAATGGACACCAAATTCGCCCCCCTTATTTTGCCAGCCCAACTGCACGATTTTACCCAGAACTACAGCCAGAGGATCAAGCTGTATGATGTCGAGGGAAATGTATCTTCCAAAAATCGCATGGATTGGTTCACTGATTTCGTTGATCTAGAAGAGGTATACCACACATATGCAAAGATGAGGTTGTTTGTGTAGAGATTTTTAGAGGAGGTTAGGAATTTGTTCAAGGTCATCCCAGCAGCAAGCATTCCTGCCTTTTCCACATTTGAGACATCATTCATTGCTAGGTGGGGAGACAAAAAGAATCCTTTGTAGCTCTAGACACAATACAACAATATGAAGAGAGTGTCAGAGGAGACGATGCAATAATTATCGAGCCATTTCATGAAGGTATACCACTCAATTCCCACAGAAGTCCAGCTGCCTAACAGGTCTGCATAGATTTGATATGCTGACTCTTTTGATAGTGATTTCTCCTTGTTGTTGAGGGAGATAAGATATGCTAATTTAGACGCCATGATGAGTGACACAATCGAAGTTGAGGTAAACCTGATGGTGTCAGGAAATATTAAAAAAAGATTCAATAGAGGGGGGAAGAAACCTCAAGGAGATGCATAGTCATTGACTTCTCGACCATCAGAAGACAAGTTAAAATTGACGATGAAGACAATGGAGAAGCTGATGGAAATAATATCCATGGGAAACAAGCCTTCCACCTGAGAAAAACATGACCTCCATCCCAGAAATCAGAACCTTAAAAGAGGTTCGGCCCCGCAGATCATAAAGAGAGAACAGAGGGACCAGGGAAACCAACAAATATGGCCCCCGTTCTAAAAAAATTATGGGGGCGAGGATTTTGATCAAATGTTACAAGATCAAATGATTTTTTGTGAAAACAAGGACACTCATGTGTTCTTGAAAAAGGGATAACATGACCAATACATGAGCGAAAATGAGGATATTATGTTGGAAATTGATGACACGTTGTCTTGGGCAACATAGGAATTCAGGAAAGGCTAATGCAATTCCATCATGCAGTTCCAAAAGAAATACAACCTCAGGAGAAGAAAGGTGTCTACAGAACCACAACAGATAAATCCCATCGGGGAGCCTCGGGCATACGCCCCTTCCACGAGCCAACCAAAGAAAGACAAACCTGCCAAGGATGTGACTGAAGAGGGAAATTCAAAGGAAGAGGTTCCAAGGGAATCACTAGAAACAAGTCAGGAGACAGGTGCCAAGGAGGTAGAAAAGGTCTCACCCACTTTCAAATTTGAGAATGAAATGCCAAAGATTAAAATATACATCCCTTTCAATGATCTCATCAAGAAAGGAGAATATCAGGATCAGATCATCAAGATGCTGAAGATGTGAGAGACTCCTGACACCCTGAACGTCTAGGACGACCACCATGTCATTTTGTTTGGTATGTGCTTGGAGGAAATGGGTGATATTGAGGATGTTCCCCCATTCTATATTAGCCTCAAGGTCCATTACATGGCTTTGGATAATTCCATATTGGATTCAGGCACATCACACAATCTCATGGACAAGTTGATCATGGACGATTTGGGTTTATATATCACTAGACCCTATAAGGATCTTTTTTCTTTCGATTCAAGGAATGTCAAATGTTTCGGTCTAATCAAAGATTTGGTTATGTTGCTGTCCCAAATCCCTTCTAAAAATATGTTGATTCATGTGCTTGTGCCGATATACCCCCCAAATTTGGAATAATATTGTCTAGGTCATGGGTCACAAAATTGAAGGGGACCCTGCAAATGGATATGTTGTATGCCACCATTCTTGTCTTCGACAAAGAGAGATAGTTGTATAGAGAATTGGTTCTAAAATACATGGTGAGTAGTAAAATGCATTTGATTAACCACCCTATCTACTCCATTGACATTGAGATCGACTCATCCATATTTTACAATGACATGATCTTTTAAGAGGAAGAGTCGACGGTCGTCATGACTATCGAGGATAAATCCTTGCGACGAGAAGCATAGTGTGAAGACCCGAGGAACCATGTGGATAAAAAAATGTGGAACATGAGTTTCAACGGGGTCGTTATCAAGGAAGGAGCAGGGGCCAGCGTATGGATAAGTCCTCCCAAGGTAGGCACAACACGCTTCTCGTACAAACTCATTTTCGATTGTACAAATAATGTGCCTTAGTATGAGGCATTCATCTTGTGTATGAGATTTTTGAAATATTTGGGCGCAAAGAGGATAGCGATGCATGGATACTTCTATCTTGTTATAAACCAAGTGAAAGGCATATACCAATCCAAGCACCCTAGATTGAGAGCGTACATAAACCTAGTTCTAGACATCTTTGAAGAATTCTCAGAGTATAATTTATAAACGATCCTGAGGGAGATGAATGAAAATGCGAATGCGTTGGGCACCTTGACCTCAGTTTTAAGATTCCCATTTTCCCAAATAGAAAGTATGAGATAGAATTCAAACAAAGTCCAGTGATACCCGATAATATCAAGTATTGGCAGGTGTTTGAGGATGACAAATAGGTGGAGATATTTCTCCAGATGGGCGACAAGTTTGTCAACTTGAACATTAACGCTAATTTTTTTTACAACGAAGATGAAAGAAAAGATGCACGCGGTAAGAATGACCCCTTTCAAAACCATATAGTTAAGAGGGACATAGTGCAACTGAAGAACAATATGATCCCAAAGGGATTAGTTTCATTGGAAGATTTGTTTGATGAAAATGATGTGGCTTGAAATCCCAAGATCAAGCCGAATGATGAGGATGTTGAGGATTGAAGCATTGGGACCCAGGAGAATCCAAAGATGATCAAATTATCAAAGACTCTCAGTCCAGAGGTCAAACAGGACTACATCAAACTCATGAAGGTTTTTCCTGATATTTTCTCCTGGAGTTATGATGACTTGAAAGTCTACGACACTAAAGATATTCAACACATCATTTGTCTCAAAGAAGACCAAAATAATTTCAAGAAAAAGCTAAGATGGATCAATCCCCTGCTATTGTTGCTAATAAAAAAGGAGGTAAAGAAATTATTCAAAGACAAAATTATCGTTTCTTTAAGATTTTCAAAATGGGTCGCCAACTTGGTGCCTGTAAGGAAAAAGAGCGACGAAATAAGGTTGTGCGTGGATTTTCAAAACTTGAACAAAGTATCCCTCAAGGACAACTACCCTCTCCCTAAGATGGAATATATTTTGCAGAAGGTAGTTGAGTCCCAAAAGATGTCTATGCTGGATGGATTATCAGGTTACAATCAAATCATGGTACAATCAGGTCAAGCAATATTACCACATTAGGTCTGTGCTAAATCCATTGCGCACAGGAAAAATGTTACACATTAAAATTACTCACTTTGATAGTGTCGCAAGTGTCTTCATTACAAAGGTCGCAAGTGTCATATTTTTCTCACAAGGTCGCAAGTGTTGCATGTTGCTCACAAGTGTCGTAAGAAAGCATATTTCCATGATGCCTATGTCGTTCCTATAACGACATGAGAAGGACACTTGAAACACCTTAAACATTTGATTTGGAAGAGGAGAAATGAGTCAGTAGGCTTGCAAACCTTTTGCCATCTAAAAGCACCTCAAAAACTGAGTTTTTGGAGGGGAGCGCTCCCCATTACACTATCTTGGAGTGCTGGCGCTCCCCCTTACATTATCAGGGAGCGTTATAACGCTCCCCTGGCCCTTTTGAGGGAGCGCTATAGATTTTGAGAGTGCTAGCGCCCCATAAAGCCTACTAGGGAGCCCTACAATGCTCTGATGTCCCTTTTGAGGGAGTGCTACCTATTCTGGGCAGTTGTTAAGCGGTTGAGATGAATGGGGGAACCATATTTTCATTCTTGGAAGGCAGTTGGATTCAAATCCCTAATCCATCCATGATCCTAGGGAGGATCCTCAACTGAAGGAGGAAAATCATCAACTTCCCCAAAGATATCTCAAGTGGTTAAGGCCTCTCCAAAGCTATATAATCAAGCTTTCTAATGGTGAAAGGAGGATGGAAAAGGAGAATCACACCAAAATTATGATCTCATAAGTGATGCTGGAACAAAGCTGAGGGGGGAAGAAATGAAGATATGAAACTTATGATCTTGGAGGAAACTCACAGTCAGCCAAAGGAGAGTGATCAGTGAAGCTGCTGTTATCTAGGTTGTGGATCTTTTAGGCAAGGGTTAGATGAAGAGGACTTGACGAAGTTGTCGCATTCGCATCTACGATTGTAAGTATTGCTATCGTTATTCTCATCAATATGACATGCTTGGCCTGTTTCTTTCTAGTTTGTGACTAATGTCACATGAACTTATCATTTATTGATAGATCCATTTTCAATCTAATATCAATAGAATAGGAAGTGGTCGTATCTTGCTTTGTCCACAGAACTCAGTGAGGAGCAAAGGATTGGAGCGCAACTCGGAGCATGCAGGGACAAATGTTGATAAAAGGTACTTCTATCATCCTTCCTTCTCATGTGTTAGTTTAGATGGATTGGAAAGGAATTCAGTGTCCATGTTAAGCATTTTCTGTCTAGAGTTAGGGTCAAGCTCTTAGAGGAAATCTACCTGTCCGCAGGGAGATTTTCCTACAATAGAAACTGGCGACTCCACTGGGGAGATAGCCTCAAATCGAAACTTCTTGTTTGGATTTTTCTCCTTGTTGACCTTGTTCTATCCCTTGATTGTTTTAGACCTGGTTCACTCCTCTTTTGATTGGTTTCATGAGCTGATTGGCTTCTTACCTCATCATACTCAGCATAATTGTCGGATTTGAATTTCAACTTTTGGAATTTTTTGACATTTTTTGGAGTTTTAGACCCTGGTGCCCTTGTCCTAGTGTTAATAGAGAACCAACGCTCCCCCATACCTTTGCAAAGAGCACTATAACGCTCCTTGACTTTGGAAACATAGCGCCAGCCTCCTTTTGGCCCAAAAACCCTCCAAAACTGCCTTTTTCAGGGTTTGCCTCTGTGTCTCTTTTGCTGAGTGACCTAGTGAGCCAATTTTTCTTCCCTTTCAGCCTTGACATCTATCCTTTTTGAAGAATAAACATATTGTCAGTTGGATCTTGTAGCCTTCTTCACTATTTTCATTGAGTTTTCCCTGTTGAGTGAAGTTTGAAACCCATGCATTGTTTTTCTCTCCTCATCAGCTGAGTAAAAACCCTGGTGAAGGTCATCGAAGGCCTACAGACCTCTTTATCTCGATTTCATTCAAGTTCATTGTTCTTCAACTTTTTCTTTTGGGTGTGAAGTTTGTTTTCCTCTTTGATTGTTTCTTTTCTTTCGCTTTTTCGTTTTGATTGCTACGAAAGGGTGTATTGTTTGTGTGAATTTTGCTTGTGCTAGTTTAGTTTTCATTCATACCAAGAAGATAATTAGCAAGACAAGAATTGTGTTGTATTGATCATCATTCATACGCAAACAATAAAAGACATCTTTATGATTGATTGTGCATATTAGAAGGCATTTAAAAGTTTTTTCATTACATCAGGATTTGATTGAAAAAAGAATCGTTTGAGGGCATTCCTTATTTGTGCTTGATTAGTGAAAATAACTCTCTCTCTCCCTTAGCTAGATGTTCATCGAAAGGAAATGACTGCTTATCATGTTCGATGCATTCTTTGGGTCTGAGTCATAATTCCATTTGTT
>CBVK0101998707.1:6369-20645 GCA_900067695.1 Picea abies
AAATGAAGGTTTTTCGGGATCAAAATTCTCAATGATAGCCAAAGGAACAATTGAGCCTCCAAAATGAATCTCCTCGACGATACCTTTCCAACGGGCTATCATGCACCTAAAACGGAGATCGTATGCAAAAGTTACGACCACGGGAAGTTGATGTACTAACTTACCCAAACAAGGCCCTCATGACTTTTGGCGCTTCATCGCCTAGGGTTAGGTTTTTGGATGTCTAGGGTTTTTGACATTTTTGTTTATTGTAAAAATTCCTTCATAGCCTCATTGCAATCATCTTCTTGTGAATGCGAGTAGCCATCACATCTCTTCTAAGAGATAACTTGCCACCATTTTAGCGAGTCTTTCACTTTGTGTTTTTACAGTCTATGTACATTTATTTCATAAATAGAAATCATGTATTACTGTATCTCTATGTTTATGGTTGCATCTCTGATACATTTCTATTATATTATTGGATATCCGTGATATCTCTATGCATTTCTTTATTATATCTCCGCTCTCATTTCGTGCTGAAAATAATCCAGATCAGTTGCATCAGAGCAGGCTGCTCTTGATCGTTTTATCAGTGCATGTCCTTGACGAGGTCTGAGTATAGAAATTTGGGTCTCAAGCTTGTCTCTCTTGAAGACAATTTCTCTCGCACACCCAAGAAACCCTTAATGGCGAAAGAGAGAAAAACGATGGAGCAGACTATTCTATCAATATGTTGCTTGAGCAAGCTCTCACATGACAGAGGGACGAAATGATGGAGAATTTTTCCCACATACTTCAATGCCTGTCGATAGCAGTAGGCACATATTCATCAAGCGACCACTTTGGAGGCACCTCATATTTCAAGGTACAAGTTAATCTTGATATTATTGTATTTGAATGACAGATAGATGCAGAAGCCCTAGAAAAATGGTTAACTCTACTAGAAGGTTATTTCTCTGTTCACATTTTTTCCGACAGAGAAAAGATCACCTTCGCACTCCTTAAATCTCTCCTTCATGTCAAAATTGGTGGGAAACCTACTGGGATCTAAGTTCCATAGAGGAGTCTGGAATATATGGGGCCGAGCCCACTTGGGTTTTTTTTGTGGATGTGGTAAAGGAACAGTATTACCATGTTGGAAACTATGAGAACCAGTACATGAGATGGACCACACTATGGTAAGAGAGGGGCCAAGAAGTTCTATATTTCACCAATGCATTCAATACTTTGTGCACCAACCTGGGTATCAAAGACTCCGAATGACATTTGGTTCTGAAATACCATGGGGCTCTACACAGATACATCTAAATTGAAATGGATTTTCTGGACATCTCATCACTCGGTGCTCTCTATCGATATGCTGTTAAAATCAAGCAGAAATTTAAGCACCAGAACAAACAAGAGTTCAGGTCTACAAATCTGCAACAACCAAAGAATGATAAAGACGACCCTAACAAAAATCCTCTCAAAAAATAGTCCAAGACATAGGAAAAGAAGGGTCACGGGAAGACAAAGAAGGACACCGGAAAATGGTGCAATTTTGACAAAGGCCCTTGGCACAACACCGATGAATGTCACTCAAAAGAGTCATTGGTGGTTGAGATCAAAGACAAGGGGCCGATCCCTGATTTAGAATCTGATTCTGAAAATACTAGTAAAATACAGATCATTGGCGCAGACCCCACTGTTATTGTGGCGACCACAGTAATTTAACCAGAAGAACCAACACATCCCGAAGAGGGGGAGTTCCTTTTTCATTCACAAATGTGGGTGAAGGGGACCCCGTTGCATTTTATTGTTGATAGTGAAAGCCAAAAGAACCTCATCTCAGCAGAGGTCACTAAACAGTTGGGATTATCGACAACACCACACCCACAACCATACAACATTGGGTGGCTTCATCAAGGAGGAGATATTCATGTCAACCAATAGTGTCGATTGTCATATAGAATCCAGCCCTTCAAGTATGACGTATTTTATGATGTTGCCCCACTGGATGTCTGTGATGTTCTCTTGGGCCAGCCATATATGTGGAGACGTCATGTTGTTTATGAGTCTCGACCCCGCAGTGTCATTGTTTCTCTAGGGGGTCATCTCTACAGAATACCAGAGGTAGTTCCGACTATTGTTCCACCTAAACAGGGTTGCAAGGTAGTATCTCATACTGCAAAATTTATCTTCTTCACAATCTATTCAAAAGGGGAACAGAAGGACATTGCAACCACTACAGCCTCGCCTCAAGCACCTTCTATCCAACAGAAGTAGGTCGAAAAGGTTGCAGCAAAGCACAAAGATTCCTTCTTCACACTGTCCTCTCATGTAGCTCAACTTGTTGAAAATCATTACCCTCAACAGGTTCATGAAAGACTTCCACAAACTGAGCAGCGTGACGTCTCCAATAAGGAAAGCAGCTCACCAAGATGTAGATTCAACAAACTCTTTTCCCTCTACCCCGAGCACTCAATGCAATGGCGACCATTGATTCCTAAGGAGGGAGGATTGATCCAGGTGGATATTGGTGGCCACCCACCTTTTCCAACTGGCTCAAAACAGTTTTCTGGCAATTTTGACAATTTACTATTTTTAGCAGTTTTAACTTCTGGGGCCATTTTGAGGGCCTAAATAAAGGTTTTTTTGGATTGAGATTCTCAATGATATATGAGGGCATGATTGAGCCCCCAAAATGAATCTCCTCGATGATACCTTTCCAATGGACTATCATGCGCCTAAATCAAAGATCGTATGCAAAAGTTACGACCCCGGGAAGTTGATGTTTTAACTTTCCCAAACGGGGCCCACACAACTTTTGGCGCTTCATCTCCTAGGGTTAGGTTTTTGGATGTGTTGGCCCTTGGGTATTGAAGAAAGTGAATAAAAAGGAAGAAAAGGTAAGAAGAGAGCTTCACGGGAGACACAATGAATGTCATTGGGTCGAAGTGAGCAGAAGAGCAAAAAAGATGGAGTGAAGTGTGGAAAAACAAGTCGTTAGATGAGGATATCAAGGATGACAGATTAGCAATGAAGATGGGTCAAGGAAAAATCAAAAAGAAGAAAAATCCACCATTGGATGCTTTGGAGCACTGCACAAGAAGGAAGGAAAGACAGGCTGGCGAAGCCTGGAAAAAGTGGGTCAAGTTGACCTAGAGTTTTAGACACCTAGGGTTTTGGTATCTAGGGTTTTAACACCTAGGTTTCGGCCTAAGGCTGTCGGTGAGGTATTGTAATGTATAAATAAAGGTCAAGAGGAACTGGGTCGGGTTGGTACGATATTGTTGTTGATCTAGCTCTATTATTGTATAAGAGATTATTGTATTGAGAGAGAGAAGTGCTGAGTGAGAGAGCCTTATGGTGTTGTAAGATCTTCATCTGTGTGCGAAGGTCATGTCCTACAGTTGGGTGCTCAGGAAGGGGAGAGAAAGAGAGAGAATAAAGAAGATCTGCTAACTGAGAGCGCAGACAAGAACTGTATTATTTACCTTAATAAATCATAAGTACAGTTCTGTGGATGTAGCCCTAGAGAGAGGGTGAATCACATATATCTTGTGTTGTGTGTGTGATTGTTTCTTTGATCTCTGTCGTTGTTATATTGCTATCTTCATTATTGTGTTAGATCAGATCTATAGCAAGGACGGATAGACCTAGCTTGATAAATGATAGATTCATGTTGTGTTGTTGTTCTACTAGATCCACTTGATATTCCCCTGGTTGTAGACATCTATGTCCTGCCACCCCCTCATAGCTACTTCGGGTGAGACTGCATCTGCTTCGCAGGTGTTGCCGAAAGGGCCAGTAGCTAGGGCTTGTTAGTGTGCTCTTGGAGTGAACCTCAAGTCTTCCCCTGTGCCAACAAATGGTTTTGTTGTCGGGACAGGAATCTTTGTGAGGGAATGTCAAGGTGGTTCCCATTGAAGACAGAGATTCAAAAGTGGATAGAGGATCAAGAGAGGGACTTTGCTGAAGCCCAAAAAAAGAACCCTAAGATGAGTACTGAAGATTGGCTACAAATATACATCTTCACTGACATTCATGAGATCTTGTTTGGAGGAATCCATCAGGAGCTACACAATTGGTTGGCTAGGTTAGCTGATACACAGTTTGAGATCAGATCTAGACCTCCTGTGGTTTGGACATCGGCATTGATCCAGAAGGTTAAGAGAGTTGATAACGCTGTATCCCGACCCATAGATCATTGGTTTGATAGTACCATTGGAGGTCATATCACCAAATTTGTTGTTGACAGAGTAGAATAGTATAGCCAAGCCGAGAGATAATTTTTCAAAGGACCGAGAGGGAAATGTTTGCATTTTCTGAAGTTAAGAATCAATATGCTCTTGCATGAAAACCACATATTGAAGATACAATAGACCAGCTAGATCTAAAAAGGCTAATGTTCAGGAATTCAGAAAGCAAAAATGACAAAGAGGCTGGGCATACATGTAGTGGAAGAGTATTCAGAGGGGTTCACCTTGGGAACCTATTTAAGCAAAACTACAGGGAAGAAGGTTTCTACAGTGGAGAAGAGGCAGATCTGATAGATGAGGAGCACTCAGAACCCACTAGGGAAGAGGAAGACGCAGTTGAAGAACTTCTCTGAAGCGAACTATAAACCTCAGGAACTGTGCAGACTACTGAAGTAAGTAATATCAACCCCCCTGTTGTTTCAAAAATGCTAAGTCATCAGAATATTCCGAATCACCAGAGTCCGCAGAGTACTGTTATTAGCAGTTCAACATCTACTCAAACAGGAAACCTAGGCAACTTCATGGTAGATGATATGAGGATCCCTATCTTTAGAGGAGATGGCTCTGAAGATCCTGATCAACACTGGTTCCTGTGTGAGGCCATATGGAACATTAAAAATATTATCGATGAAGCTGTTAAAAGAAACCAGTTTAGCACTACACTGAGGGATCGTGCATTAAGCTGGTACATGAAGCTTGTCCAAGGACTTGCACAGCCTAAGCCACTAAATGAAATCAAGAACGCGTTGATTGCAGAGTTTAAGAAACCTAAGTCGGAGTCACAATCTATTATAGAGCTGAAGGAGATCAAGAAGAAGGTAGCCGAAGCTGTTTGAGAGTTCGACCAGAGATTCAAGACCCTAACATGCCGACTGACTTTCAAGATCCCAGATGAGAAGAACAAAGAATGGTTCATCGTTTCTCTTTTATCACATATCATAGTTCCCCTGATGCAGCATAAGATTGCTTCATAGGAAGAATCATTGGAGATCTCTATGAAGCTTGAATCAACTCCTATGGGAGAATCCAGCTCAGGTATGAGCCAGATCATGAGTAAGTTAACTAGCTTGTCTTTGCAAGTTGAGGACATGAAAAAGGACAAGGGAAAAGACAAAAGGGAAGACATCTAGTGTATCAGGTGCAAATCAGAAGGCCATGACAAGGAACACTGTCCCCTATTTCACGAATATCTGGCTTCGGGAGCTCTGACCCCTTTGAAGCAAGTCACATTACCCTAGTGCAAAGTATGCAGAAATCGATATCGCCCTAGTGAGTGATATTACATGCAGAAGTACGTTTAGACACCCACAAACTTCTATTGCACATTTTGTAAGTTAGTAGGGCATGATGATAGATATTGTAGAGCTTATGATCTCATGCACGAAATATCAAGAGACATATACAAGATCCAAAGAAAAGTACATCAAGAAGGAAAAAATGCACAGTATAACTCCTCGGGAAGAGGAAACTTCAATCCTCATGGTGGATTCAGAGGATGAGGATGAGGAGGAGGTATGGGTCGAGGCTGAGGACAAATAATCTATTATAACTATGCATAGCTAGGACATCTCACAAGGGACTGCCATATCCCTTGTACCACTTGCAGTTATTGCAACTACTTCGAGCATGTCATTGAGGACTGCCCTGTGCTGCTAGCTAAGCTTCAGGATAGACGAGGACCTCAGCAGAACCCGCAAGTGAAACTAATATATTCTAAACCTTGTGGATAAAACCCTAGAGTCATTGTTATTACTCGAGGAGGCGCTGCTACAGGAGAGGATATAATGACCCAATGAAAGAGAACAGAAGAGTCAGGTATCAGGAAAGTTGTGGAGAACACTCAAGATTTTGATGCGAAGAAAGAAAAATAGACCTTTGAATAAGCAAGGCAAGAATTCAAAGAAGATCAAGGGTCTTCCTCAAAAACAAAACCAGAAATAAGAGAATATGGAATGCCTCACGCATTTGATCAGTCTAACTTGCCCAGAGATGGAAAAGAGGTAAGTAAACTTGCCAGTTTATTATATATGTTTATAGAACTACTTAAAGATGGGAAAGCTATAAAAGAGCTACAAAATCTTGTTAAACAATATGAGCTAGGGAAGATAGACCCCTTACTAAATAGGGAATTACACCAAATTGGTAAGAAGAGAAGGACAAATAAAGAATTACACTTGAATGCTCAAATAGGAGAGTATGATATAGACTATGTGGTCCTCGACTTAGGGTCTTCAACAATTCTACTGTTTTCGATTTAAAGAAAAGGAGTATGACATTTGAAAGAGATGGTGTTTGGGTCATTTCACCCTTGGATCCAGATGAGGGTCCTCGATACACAAATCCTATCAGAGAAGGAGACCATGCTTACGAACTGGAAAACATCTACAAATTAACCGCTAGACAGTAGGATTACATCAACCCTACAACCGATGGGAATCTAAGCTGGCGAAGTGACAACATGTGCTCATCAGATTCACAATTAGCACTAGAGAACTGGTAGAACCATATGTATGAAGTATCTACCAAAAGATGTGCTAGATTAACCAAAGAGGTTCACTGGATCGGCACAACAGTGAGTAACTTACCCACATATGATGGCTTGAACCCTTCAGAAACCTTCCTATTAGATTTTGAGACAAGTGTACCAACACAACAAAGGTTGTTCACAATGGATGAGGCCATGAAAGCCACACCATCAAGATGGTGGGGGATGCATAAAAGAAATATTACAGACTGGACACAATGTCGAACCTTGATGACAGTGCGGTTCTTAGCACAAGCAAAAGGATGTGAAGTAAGGCACACAGGTCGAAACTGCCCAAAGAACCATGTGCAAAGCTGTGAAGAGGCCTGTAGTGACATTCCTCAAGAAAAATGGGCGCACAGATTCATTAACACGTTGGACACGACCCCTATCAACTGGTAACTTCAAGCGGAGCTGTGCCTTGTCACTGCAAACTGGGAAGGTATGATTCAGAATTTTGTAACCACCTTTTTATTTGAAAGTGAATATCCTTCAGTAGACCAAGCATTACATATTGTGATACAGAAGGTATTCAAAGAGGCATCTAGCCTTCCTATGGAAAATGAAGAGGACGAATGGACTACACCTCTCCAAAAATTGCAGAGTTTCTACAACATCAATTCCGACGATGATGATGACCCCAAGAAGGTAAAAATCACTGGAACAGAAGGCCAAAGAGATGTGGAAGGACCAAGAGTTGAGATACCATTTATTGGTCAGCCCCTCAAGATCAAAAAGGTCAATATTGGAATAGAGGAGACACCCAATCTTGCCAATGTCAGAGATTATCGGGATGTTGCTACCATCGACGAGATTATAGAGTTGTTGCACGAATATCAGGACTTGTTTCCAACCAAGTTCACTAATATGCAGGGTATCAAAGGACCTATGGGAGAGATGAGAATACCTTTGAAACTAGATGCGAAGCCAGTCAAGAAAATACCCTATAGATTGAACCCAAAATAAAAGGAAAAAGTAAAGATTGAGCTCGATAGAATGCTGGAAGCAAGGATTATTGAACCTGTTGAAGAGTCAGAGTGGATCAACCCTATGGTAGTACAAGACAAGAAGACAGGATAAATCGGGATATTTGTGGACCTTAGGAAGTTGAATGATGCTTGTCTACATGACCCTTTCCCTACACCATTCACTGATGAAGTATTAGACAATGTGGGAGGCCAAGAGGTATATTCTTTTACATATGGATTTTTTGGATACCATCAGCTCCGAATTTCCAAGGAGGACCACCACAAGACCATTTTTTCCACAGAATGGGGATCCTACCAATATACAGTAATTCCATTCAGACTGGGGATCCTTATGAGTGATCAAGGCACACACTTCATCAATAAGACAGTGGAAGCCCTGACCAAAGAATTTGTAGTCTACCATCAGAAGAGCACACCTTACCATCCACAAGAAAATGGAACGGTTGAAGTATTCAACAAGATCTTGGAGACATAATTGACAAAAATTTGCAATGTGAATAGGGATGACTAGGATTTAAGAGTACTTGCAGTACTATGGGCCTATAGAACCACTTGCAAGAAATTAAAAATGTAGACCCCTTTCAAGTTGGTTTATGGTATTGAAGTTGTTGTCCTAATGGAATACTTGGTGCCAATCCTAAGAATTATTGCATTCACAGACATGGACGACACTGGCACTGTTCGTGAGAAGCTTGCACAGTTGGTTGAACTGGAAGAAGACAGATTCACTGCAGGATTCCACTAGCAAGTTCAGAAGGAATGAGAGAAGGCCTATCATGACAGAAACATCAAGAAGAAGGCATTTAAGCAAGGTGAATTAGTACTAATGTATGAAAGAAAGTTTATAAAACACCCTGGGAAGTTCAAAACGCATTGGCTCGGACCATATGAGCTCGCCTATGTTACAAAAGGAGGATTTGCACAACTGAAGACATTGAATAGAGAATGGAAGGAAGATTGGTGAATGGGAGTTAGTTGAAGTTGTACTATGAAAACCAGCTGCCTCGTAGCTCTTAATAAAAGCGAGAGGAAAAGGGTCTAGGTACCAGGTGCAGTTGAAACTAGGTACCAGACACAGAAAAGATAGTTTGCACAAGGATGGAGAGGAGGAATAAAACAGAAAGAAAAGGCTGCACTGTGCAGTCCAAATCAAAGAAAAACAGAGGGATCAGATCAAAAGTGCCTCGAGACGAGTCACAGGTGAGTTTTAGGGGCCTGTTGGCCCTTTGGTATGGAAGGAAGTAAAGAATAAGGAAGAAAAGGTAAGAAGCGAGCTTTGTGGGAGACACAGTGACTGTCACTGGCTTGAAGTGAGCAAAAGAGAAGAAAAGATGGAGCGAAGTGCAGAAAATAAAGTTGTTAGATGAGGAGATCAAGGATGATAGATCAGAAAGGAAGCTGGGTCAAGGAAAACTTAGCAAGTGGAGAAATCCACCATTGGATGCTTTGGAGCACCGCACGAGAAGGAAGGAAAGACAGGCTAGAGAAGCCCAGAAAAAGTGGGTCAAGTTGACCTAGGGTTTTGGTATCTAGGGTTTTGACACATAGGTTTTGGCCTAAGGATATTAGTGAGGTATTGTAATGTATAAATAAAGGTCAAGAGGACCTGGGTCAGGTTGGTACAATATTGTTGTTGATCTAGCTCTATTATTGTATAATAGATTATTGTATTGGGAGAGAGAAGTGTTGAGTGAGAGAGCCTTCTGGTGTTGTAAGATCTTTAGCTATGTGGGAAGGTCATGTCCTACAGCTGGGTGCATAGGAAGGGGAGAGAAAGAGAGAGAAGAAAGAAAATATGCTAACTGAGAGTGCAGACAAGAACTGTATGATTTACCTTAATAAATCATCAGCACAGTTCTATGGACGTAGCCCTAGATAGAGGTTGAACCACGTATATTTTTCGTTGTGTGTGTGATTGTTGCTTTGATGTCTGTCATTGTTATATTGTTATCTTCATTACTGTGTTAGATCAGATCTATAGCAGGGAAGGATAGATCTAGCTTGATAAGTGATAGATGCATGTTGTGTTGTTGTTCTACTAGATCCACTTGATATTCCCCTTGTTGTAGACATATATGTCCTACAACCCCCTCATAGCTGCTTCGGGTGAGACTGAATTTTCTTCGCAGGTGTTGTCGAAAGGGCCAATAGCTAGGGCTTGTTGGCACGCTCTTGGAGTGAACCTCGGGTCTGCCCCTATGCCAACAGGATGTCTAGCGTTTTTGGCATTCCTATTTATTGTAAAAAGGCCCTCAGAGCCTCATTGTAATCAAATTCATGCGAATGTGAGTAGCCGTCACATCCCTTGTTAGAGATAAGCTGCCGCCATTTTAGCGAGTATTTCACTCTGTATTTTTATAGTCTCTGTACATTTATTTCATTAATAGAAATTGTGTATTACTGTAGCTGTATGTTTATGGTTGCATATCTGATACATTTATGTTATATTATTGGATATTCATGATATCTCTGTGCATTTATTTATTATATATCCACTCTGATTTCGTGTCGAAAATAATCTGGAATAGTGGTATCAGAGCAAGCTACTCTTGAATGTTTTTTCAGTGCATGTCCCCGATGAGGTCTGAGTATAGCAAGTTGGGTCTCAAGCTTGTCTCTCTTCAACACAATCGCTCTCGTACACCCAAGAAACCCTATTAATATGTTGCTTGAGAAAGTGTTCGAGCGATAGAGGGACAAAATGATGGATGTTTTTTCCCACATCCTTCAATGCCTACCGATAACAATAAGCGCATATTCATCAAGCGACCACTTTGGAGGCATGTCACCTTTCAAGGTACAAGTTAATTTTGATATTCCTGTATTTGAATGACAGATAGATGAATAAGCCCTAGAAAAATGGTTAACTCTGCTAGAAGGTTGATTCTCTATTCACAATTTTTTCAACAAAGAAAATATCACCTTCACACTCCTTAAAGCTCTCCCTCATGTCAAACACTGGTGGGAAACTTACTAGAAGAAATGTTCCATAGAGGATTCTGGAATATATGGGGTTGAGCCCACTTGGGATTTTTTTGTGGATGTGGTAAAGGAACAGTATTACCATGTTGGCAACTATGAAGAACAGTACTTGAGATGGACAACATTGTGGCGAGAGAGGGGCCAAGAAGTTCATGAGTTCACCAATGCCTTCCATACTTTGTGCACCAAGTTGGGTATCAAAGACTCTGAAGGAAATTTGGTTCTGAAATACTGTGGGGCTCTACACAGATACATCCAAAATGAAATGGATTTTCTGGACATCTCATCACTTGGTGTTGCCTATCGATATCCTGTTAAAATAGAGCAGAAATTTAAGAACTAGAAAAAATGGGAGTTCAGGTCTGCAAATCCACAACAACCAAAGTATGAAAAAGACAGCCCTAACAAACAGTCTCCCAAAAACTAGTCCAAGCCACAAGAAAAGAAGGGTTACGGGAAGACAAAGAAGGACACTAGAAAATGGTGTAATTTCCACAAAATCCCATGGCACAACACCGATGAATGTCGATCAAAATAGTCATTGGTGGTCGAGATCAAAGACAAGGAGACGAACCCTGATTAAGAATTTGATTATGAAAATACTGGTAAAGGACAGATCATTGATGCAGACCCCACTACTATTGTCGCGACCACAACAATTCAACCAGAAGAACCAACAGATCCTGAAAAGGGGGGGCACCTTTTTCATTCACATATGCAGGTGAAGGGGACCCCGCTGCATTTTATTGTTGATAGCGGAAGCCAGAAGAACTTCATCTCAACAGAGGTCGCCAAACAGTTGGGATTGTCGACAACACCACACCCGCAGCCATACAACATTGGGTGGCTTCACTAAGGATGATATCTTTGTGTCAACCAATAGTGTTGATTGTCATACAACATTCATCCCTTCAAGGATGAGGTATTATGTGATGTTGCCCCACTAGATGTCTGTGATGTTCTCTTGGGCCAGCCATATATGTGGAGACGCAATGTTGTTTATGAGTCTTGACTCTGCGGTGTCATTTTTTCTCTAGGGGGTCGTCTCTACAGAATACCAGAGGTATTTTCGACAAATGTTCCACCTAAAAAGTGCCGCAAGGTAGTATCTCATACTGCAAAATTTAGCTTCTTCACAATCTGTTCAAAAGGGAACAGAAGGACACTGCAACCATTACAGCCTCGCCCCAAGAACCTTCTCTCCAACAAAAGCAGGTCGAAAAGGTTGCAGCAAAGCACAAATATTACTTCTGCACATCATCCTCTCGTGTAGCTCCACTTGTTGAAAATCCTCAGCCCCAATAGGTTCGTGACTTACTTCCACAAATTGAGCAGTGCGACGTCTCCAGCATGGCAAGCAGCACACCAAGATGCAGATTCAACAAACGCTTTTCCCTCTCCCTCGGGAACTCAACAAAATGGAGACCATTTCTTCCTAAGGAGGGAGGATTGATCTAGATTGATATCGGTGGCCACCCACCTTTTCCAACTGGCTCAAAATAGTTTTCTGGCAATTTTGGCAATTTATCATTTTTAGAAGTTTTAACTTATGGGTCCATTTTGAGGGCCTAAATGAAGTTTTTTCGGGATCAAGGTTCCAAATCATAGCCGAAGGAATGAATGAGACCCCAAAATGAATCTCCTTGACAATGCCTTTCCAATGGGCTATCATGCGCCTAAAACGAAGATCGTATGGAAAAGTTACAACCTCGAGAAGTTGATATACTAACTTACCCAAATGGGGCCCACATGACTTTTAGGGCTTCATCTCCTAGGGTTAGGTTTTTAGATGTCTAGGGTTTTTGGCATTCCTGTTTATTGTAAAAAGGCCTTCAGAGCCTCATTGTAATCATCTTCTTGCGAATGCGAGTAGCCATCACATCACTTCTCAGAGATAAGCTGCTACCATTCTAACGAGTCTTTCACTCTATATTTTTACAGTCTTTGTACATTTATTTCATTAATAGAAATCATATATTACTGTATCTCTTTGTTTATGGTTGCATCTCTTATACATTTTTGTTATATTATTCAATATCCGCAATATCTCTGTGCATTTCTTTATTATATCTCCGCTCTCATTTCATGCCGAAAATAATCTGGATCAGTGGTATCAGAGCAGGCTTCTCTTTATCGTTTTTTCATTGCATGTCCCCAACAAGGTCCAAGTATAGAAAGTTGGGTCTAGAGCTTGTCTCTCTTCAAGACAATTGCTCTCGCAAACCCAAGAAACCCTCAATGGTGAAAGAAAAAAAAATGATGGAACAGATGATCCTATCAATATGTTGCTTGAGCAAGCTCACATGTGACAGAGGGACAAAATGATGGAGAATTTTTCCCACATCCTTTAACGCCTGTCAATAGCACTATACACATATTCATCAAGTGGTCACTTTGGAGGCACCTTGCCTTTAAAGGTACAATTTAATTTTGATATTCTTGTATTTGAATGACAGATAGATGTAGAAGCTCTAGAAAAATGGTTAACTATGTTAGAGGTTATTTCTTTGTTCACAATTTTTCCGACAGATAAAAGATCACCTTCGCACTCCTTAAAGCTCTCCCTCATGTCAAACATTGGTGGGAAACTTATTGGGAGGAAAGTTCCACAGAGGAGTATGGAATATATGGGGTCGAGCCCACTTGGGATTTTTTTGTGGATGCGGTAAAGGAACATTATTACCATGTAGGCAACTATGAGGACTAGTACATGAGATGGACCACACTGTGGCAAGAGAGGGGCTAAGCAGTTCTGGAGTTCACCAATGCCTTCCATACTTTGATCACTAAGTTGGGTATCAAAGAATCTGAATGACATTTGGTTCTAAAATACTGTGGGGCTCTACATAGATACATCCAAACTGAACTGGATTTTCTGGACAGCTCATCACTCGGTGCTGCTTATCGATATGTTGTTAAAATCGAGCAGAAATTTAAGCACCAGAATAAATAGTAGTTCAGGTTTGCAAATCTACAACAACCAAAGTATGACAAATACGACCTTAATAAACAGTCTCTTGAAAACTAGTCCAAGCCACAAGAAAAGACGGTTCACGAGAAGATAAAGAAGGACACTGAAAAATGGTGCAATTTCCACAAAAGCCCTTGGCACAACACTGATGAATGTCTCTCAAAACAGTCATTGGTGGCCGAGATAAAAGAGAAGGAGCTGAACCCTGATTCAGAATTTGATTATGAAAATATAGGTAAAGGACAGGTCATTGGCACATATCCCATTGCTATTGTCGCAACCACAACAATTCAACCAAAAGAACCAAAATATCCCAAAGATGGGGAGTGCCTTTTTCATTCACAGATGTGGGTAAAGGGTACCCCGCTGCATTGTATTGTTGATAGCGGAAGCCATAAGAACCTCATCTCAATAGAGGTCGCTAAACAGTTGGGATTGTTGAAAACACCACACCCACAACCATAAAACATAGAGTGGCTTCGCCAAGGACGATATCTCCATGTCAGCCAACAGTGTTGATTGTCATACGGCATCTAGCCCTTCAAGGATGAGGTATTATGTGATGTTTCCCCACTGGATGTCTGTGA
>CBVK0101998712.1:0-18988 GCA_900067695.1 Picea abies
TACCAAGTTGGGGACATGCTACTTCAAAAGAAACTGCTATGTTCAAGCTCTGATACCATTTTGTAACGTCCTCGGGCTGCCAAGATGGGAACATGCTACTCCAAAATAAACTTCTTTGTTCAAGCTCTGATACCAATTTGTAACACCTCTAGCCCTCTATTGGGCAATGTCACTTGAAATAAATACAAAAAAAAAATTCTCACTATGTTCTGATAATGAAATTGCCCATACCTAGGCATAGACCTGCTGGGCTATGGTAGAAATAGCTCTTTGCGGAACATCATACATATAAACTTAAACAACTAATATGAATTCTACTAATATACAAATTAAATGTGGAAATCACAGTAAAATATACATGCAACAACACATGCCATTCTTATAAATATAAAGACATGTACAGGATACACAACATACAAATAATCATAGAAATGGTACTTATCTTTTTATGAAAGTCATCATCTACGTGAAAACCTTCCATGAACCTCTCATCCTTAGACCACACTACTCTAAGCTATCAATAGTGGTCACCCCCGATCTGGGACTAAATTCCACCCAGGGTAAAGGGAATCCTAGGCTAGGTTGAGACTACGGAAAGTTGCACAATGCAACAGGAAGGATTCCCTCCCAGGAGCCTACTTACGCCCACCACTCATAGACTCTCATTCCCCACATGCCTCTCCCCCCCTGGGAATATGCACCTTCATTGTTCCATAGTCCATTGGTTGCTCCACTTCCCTTCAAGGGCTTCAGCAATAGGTTGTATCAGAAATTCTCAGAGCTTTGTAGCTATTGTTGGACTCTCTCGAGGAGAAATCACTTCCCCAGCGATCTCTCTCACCTAGAGAGAGTTTCGCATAGGCCTAAAAACCTACGTCTTCAATCCACAGGTCTGAAAACCCACCTCTTCAAAACCAAAGGCCTAAAAACTGTTTCTTTTGTCCAAATCCTAAGTCAAACGGGTAACCATAGTAGAAAAATTAGGTATGGGTTCTAGCAATGACAACAATCCACACCAGTTCATAGAAAAACGTGGGTAGCAACAGAAAAATGGTTAGGGTGTGATATGGCTCAGGAACTTTGTAGTCATGTTGTGCCTCATAGGAAAACGAGTTAGCTTCATGGGTTTGCAGGTTACATAGGTTGTATAGGTCCACAATGGAGGAAATGGTTGGTTGCATGAATGATCAATCTAAGTTTTTGTGTGAGTGGGGATCATGGAAAGAATGGATAGAAAACCCCCACAATGACATATTTTCCCCCATAAAACTACATGTTCCCAGGTTGACACATGGCTCTCTTGGGAGCTCGTTCCTCTCCACTTGGAGTTCATTCCTCTCCCCAAAATAACTTAGGATAACATGGGTTATTTCCCCAAACCTTAGTCTTTTAGGAAAATATATTATAATATTCCCTTGGAAATAAGCCCTCTAGCTTAGCCCTTTTCCCATCCTCTCAGCCCCATCCCTTTCCCTACCCAGTGGAACTTAGTCCCCCATAAATCTTTCTTCGTGGTTGGTTTACACGCAGTGATGTAATTATATTAATGATGTGAGTATTTACATATACAAAATCATTCTCCCTCGCCTTTAGCGTCTAGGCTCTTCATCCTAATAAACACATAAGCCTCCCAACTTATAAACACTTGGCTCACTAGTCTATAAACATCATTACAATTCAACAGGGGCTCAACCTTGGGGTATTACAGTCTAGTTTCCTAATCATCTTGTCCATGATAACCCTCTGCATGATCATCTTATACAACATGAACTTCAATGGTTGGTCGTTCTCCATCCTGGGCATTATGTGTATTGTGGCTTTCATGCTTAAAACAAAGAAGCTCAATATTTTATGGCCAAAATTAATAATGAATAGATTTCACAAGTAATCAATATTAAAAAAACTTTGTTGATTTTGTTTACCTGCGTGTAGGGTAGATCACTGGAAGACTGTGTTGGCCCAACTCCCAAGATTTTTCAATGTTCAACAACAGCTGCAAAGCCATGCTAGAAGTTAAGCCTCAAGTTTTCCCCCATTGGCACTTCGTTGAACCGACCGGCATGCAATTTTGCATAAGATCATCAATTTATCTTTTATGGTGAAATAAAAACAAATTTATATGGAATTTATTATTAGATACAATATTTTAGTTATTGATACTTACAATTTGTGCCACCAGATTCAAATAACCACCCAGCCTAAGCTTGTGTTGGCTATGATTTTCTAGACTATCCTTTGTTTCCTTTGATGTGTCTTGAAGCCTATGAAAATTTTGAAATACATTGGATGTTACAAATTTCATGTAAACATAAAGAGTAATAAACATATAATTACATTGTTCAAAGTATTGCATACCTTCTTGTGTAATAAACATATAATTACATTGTTCAAAGTATTGCATACCTTCTTGTGCCCATTGGTAGCTTTCCCTATTTTCTTAAATCCCTCTCTCTTCCATCATCTAGTAGGGCTTTCCACTCCCTTATTGGAATCATTGGAGGGCGATAATACCTAGTGTTTGTTTCTATATGAACACTATACTGGTCCCTCAAAATATTCATATGTTGGTCGGATTTCATGAGGACCTCTGCCCATTTGAAGGTCTCAACACCGAACATCCCAATCAAGTGGTTAATTAGTTCATATATTAATTTTTTTCTATGTTTATCCCACCCTATGTGAATGGTGGGCCCAAATACCTCCAGTGACCAATCATTTAGATGTTTAAAAAAACATCATTTCCTGCAAAACAATCATGTCATCATTAATTAAAAAGAATGATCTATGAGTAAATTTCAATCAGATTATATATAATAGTTAAAACATTTCCATTTTCTATATGGGATCTTCTCTATATTTATGGGAACGAGATTTCCGTCCACAAAAAATGTGTTATGTATTGTTCTCGTGCTAATAAAATAGGAAGATACATGAAATGTTGCTTGAGCAATATCAATACTACTCTCTGATGCATCGACCCCCTAACCTTGTTCTACATGATTTGTCGTGCATCGAACAATAGAGGGTGCACCCACATCCTCCCTCTAGTGTGTCCTTCTATGTGTTTCTGAATATTCAATCAAAAAAAATGACACATTTTCAGATGAACTTGGGGTTAGATGCATGTTATGTGAAGACTCATCAATAGCATCAATAGTAGCAACAGGCCCCTCACTAGGATTATGTGGACACAAATACTCCTGTAAAAACAAACCATATTTTAGTTCATGACATATACGAGTATAAAATATAAAACAATAAATGAATTCATATTCTAATAAAATATCACACAACTTACATTCAATGACTGAGCTCTCATCGTCAAATGATCAATATTTTCTCTACTCTTCTACGTTTGCGGCCGAATGAATGCCAAATGAAGGATTTATGCATTTATTTTTTTACTAACTTATTTAATGTCTGAAATGGGTTAAGCAATGATGTGATTTCATAATCACACATTATCTCATCCACATCCATTTCTATGTATTTATATGCTAATGGATACATAGCCTACGAAAGAAATATAAAAAACATTAATATCGAAAAAAAACCAATATAGAAATATATTAAACCAATAGACTCGTCAAAAAAATGTAATAATACAACATATTTAATTTGTACAATTAATATGGGTTATACTAGCTAGGCTGAGGATGGTGTCCTATGATCTATCAAGGACTTGCTCCAGTTAGGTGCAACCTGCAACAAAAATATTGAAAACATTAATATCTAAATGAAACCAATAGACTCTCGAAAAAACATAATTTAAAAACACATTGCTTATATTTAACAGCCTGCAACAAAAATATTGAAAACATTAATATCTAAATGAAACCAATAGACTCTCGAAAAAACATAATTTAAAAACACATTGCTTATATTTAATTTTTACAATTTACAATGGGGTATACATGTTGCCTCGACGATGGCTTCATCTCATCCATCGGGGACTTGCCCCAATCAACAACCTGCAACAAAAATATTGAAACCAATAGACTCTTGAAAAAACATAATTAAAAATGAGGTATCCCTGTTGCCTAGAGGATGGTGTCATTTAATGAAACATATTCCTTATATTGCTTATTTCGAAATGAAATATTAACAAAAAACATTGATCAACAAAAACATAAGTTATTATATTCATTAATTATAGGTTTGGTGAAATGTTATATTTACCACTCCCATAGTAACAATATTTGTATCTATTCGATTCAAATTGTAATTGATCAACAACTCTTCCCATGAAGCTATTGTTTTTATGGAACACACGAAAACACAGTTTCCGTCATGCCCCTCAAATATGCAATTGGGTTGTTTATTTGTAGACCTAGGTTGTGTAATGTTTATGAACCTTGCAATATTCCCTGATTCTTTTGGCCTTCCATCAATGTACATACTCAATCCTTTATTTTGATTATTTTCTTTTAGCTGTAAATAATTTGCAGAAACTCTATATATGTGTATACTACGTGTATATTGGACCAGTCACATCCAATCTTTGTAATTGTAGCAGGGTATGACATACTCCATCAATTCAGTACAACTTTCGTAACCCACCTTTATGTCATCCATGCAAAACAACCCCAAACTGTGTAATGATGATGGTGCAATTTGAAATATCCTCTCGTTCACAAAAATCTGTGTTTAGACAAGGAAGATCCTTGGGTACCCATTGTTTCACTAGATTTTTGTATCTAAATGGAACCTCAATGTTGCCTATGCTCCCATCATCATAAGAACCCCTTCCACAAGAAAACATTACATTAGTTTATGGAATTTTCTTCTAATATTTTGACATCTATTTTATCTCCCTCTTTTAGGCCTACTAGATGCCTCAATATCCTCTAGTCTTCCTAAAATTCCCTCACTCGAGGAGGAAAAATATGACAAATACATGTTTGGTTGTACCTGCACTGCTCCATTGAATGACATAAATAGTTAACAAACATTTGTAGAAGGCGACACCAATCTCTTGATTCAGAAATATGATTCATTAATAACTCCTCTCTCCCATGAATACCTCATCTCATCTTTCTCCTCAGTGTGTAAGCAAAATTCACTACTTACAAACCCTTGTATACACCCACCCATCCATCATCCTTTCAAGAATCTTACTCTTTATTTAATCTTTCTTCACTAATCATATTGTGACTACAAGATTTGATTTATGTTTTTACATAGATCTATGCACCACAATTGAGCAAGGAAGTATTGTGTGTAACCCTCAATCAGAGATTATCGAGGGAATTTAGTTTTTTTTTTCTCTTTTGTGAGGAGAAATGGAAAAAATAAATTCATTGTAACAATCATGGGCTATTCAAATTCCAACAAGAAAAACAAAAGGGACTATGGTAGATGGCATTGGTAAGAAAAAAATTTGGAAGGATTGGCTTGTTTATTCAAAAGTTGAAATAATGGGATCCATTTGGGAAAAGGATTTAAGCAATTTGTAGAGGTACATGGCCAAGAAAGATGCTTGATGGATGATGTTGAAGAAGCATTATCAATTTAAGTCTTATTTTAGAGATCAGTTAATTTAAAGAAATAAATTGTTCGCATTTTGTTGATGATACCTTAGTCATGTGGAGAACATCAACAATAATAGTTGAGATATTTAAGCTAGTATTGGATCAATTAATGAATGTGTTAGGAAGCCATATTAACAAAGGAAAAGTTCATGTGTATGGGTGGAACATCTCTCCCCAACAAGTTTCATAATTTGCATAGTTGGATAAAGTTGCATAGTTGCACATAGTTTCATAAAGTTGCATAAGTTGCATAAAGTTGCATAAAGTTGCATAAGTTGCATAGTTGAATAAAGTTGCATAAAGTTGCATAGTTGCATGTTGCATGCATGTCATGTGCATGATAAGTTAGTTTTCATGCATTGCCAAGTCAAGGGTGAGTTGTAACCGATGTCTCAAGTCAATTCTCAAGAAAAAGTTAGGTTGAACGTAAAATTCCTAGGAGATAGAAATAAACAATCTTCATGATATTGAAAATGATGTAAATGTATTGATCTAGTGCATTGGCACGTGTAACACAACTATCCACCATGAAGAAATTCAAATTTCCATGTATAAGAGTCAAGTTGAATGAGTTGTTAAACTCAAGTTGTAAAAGTCGAGTTGCATAAAGTTGCATAAAGTTGCATAAATTGCATAGTTTCACATAGCTCTTTCCCTACACGACGCTCTTCCGATCTCACATGTATTGATCTAGTGCATTGGCACGTGTAACACAACTATCCACCATGAAGAAATTCAAATTTCCATGTATAAGAGTCAAGTTGAATGAGTTGTTAAACTCAAGTTGTAAAAGTCGAGTTGCATAAAGTTGCATAAAGTTGCATAAATTGCATAGTTTCACATAGTTGCATAGAGTTTCATAAGTTGCATAGTTGCATAAAGTTGCATAGTTGCACATAGTTGCATAAAGTTGCATAAATTTGCATAAGTGTTATTGTAATTCAAGGTGTTATTGTAATGATATTGGTTTTGATATTGTAAAATATGATCAATCTGTATATTATCTATTTAAGCAGAAAATGATAGTATCAAAGTATTGGATATGCACTTAGACAAGTTCTATCTCATGCTCAGTGAATTTCTTCATCATATTTTTCTCCTTCTAGATGACCATGGGTGGGGCTCTAAGTTAAAAAAAAGGGTTCATGGTGGATTTGAGGGACGGAACCCTTTTGGCCCAAGATAAGTACCCTGCAAAGAGCGTTAATATTCACTTTGTGGATGTTTATCTCAATAAACTTGTTGATTTTCTACCACTTGAGATAGAGACTTTTGGTATGGTATTTGAGCCCCTTTATTCTATTATGGCTAAGTCTCTTGATAAGCTTTTGGTCAACAAAGTGAGACATAATGTGTTTGATTTCCTTATAGAAAGTGGTAATAAACTTATTAAGCACATACAAGAGCAACGACAAGTTCATGATGTTTTCGTTGATGGTGATGATAAAGTGGAGAAGTTTGGATCCATTGTGGTTACAATGGGCATTGTGAATGGGCTCTTTGAGTTGGCTACTATAGATTCGACTCTGCAGACCAACAAGAAAGTTATCTATGATTTGTACGAGGATTTTGGCAAGTTGGAGAAGTATTTTTCAATGTCTGGAATATTGTTTGTCCCAAATGGGGTGAAGAAGAGACCCTTCCAGATCTTTAGAAGAGACCCTTGCAAGACCTCTCCCTTTCTTATGGAGTGTAGGTCCTATCAGTTGAGCACCTAAAGGGTGTCCCTAACATAGTTCCTAACTAAAGGCCATGTTGATCAGGGTCCTGTCAATTAATCTCTCTCTCAGATACCACACTAGTGAGGATTGGTTGGGAGAGGTGAAAAAAATAGTTTAGGAGCATTGTTCTCACATGATTAAACCAAGAAAAATCATAAATTAATAAATTACCGATTTTGGTGGCATGATGTCAACTCCTGATCTCTCCACTCCACAATCACTGATGAGTTTGGTTGGATAGGGATCCTCTGTCTCTGTCACTATCCAAATTCGTTGGATAGGGACTCCTCTAACTCTCTCTATCACTGTTGAGGGGATTTTCTATGCTCACGATTGGGTTTTGTTGCTCTGCTAGTCTTGGGAATGGGCGCGATGATTTTTCTAGTGCTCTTCTAGTTTGGGAATTGTCGCGAGTTTGGTTTTAGTGTTTTGTTATATGAGTTATATGTTTTGTTTTTTTTATGTTTATTTATTTATTTATTTAATATAATTAATATATTTTTTGGCCCCATTCACATTAATTATTCTATAGGCTTTTTGTTTGATTGTCAAATTGTTTGTGCGAGTGATCATGTTCAAGTCCAAAAACTATCCCATACCATCAATGCATGCGTCTAGTCTAACCATGTCAAATTTCAATCCATACAAGCACAAATTGAAAAAACTTCAACGTTGGCCCCATTCACATGTCATGATTTATATGTGTTGGTTTTGCTTCTCTGCTAGTCTATAGGCTTGTTGTTTGATTGTGAAATTGTTTGTGTGAGTCTTGTTTGAGTCTGGAAACCCTCCCATATTATCATTGCATGTGTCTAGTCTAACCATGTCAAATTTCAGTCCATACAAGCACAAATTGAAAAATTTGCAATGTTAGCCCCATTCACATGTCACTTATAAGTAGGGTCAAGTACATGAGCAGGCGCGCCTTATTTTTGGGTTTTGATAGAATAAAAAAAGAATATTTGATTATTTAATTCTTTTTTTGCATCATGTTTGAGTTCCAAAACCCCCCCCATACAGTCAATGCATGTGTGTTGTCCTAACATGTCATGAAATTTCATTCCATACAAGCACAAATTGGAAAACAAATCAACATTGGCCCCATTCAAATTAATTATTCTATAGGCTTGTTGTTTGATTGTCGAATTGTTTGTATGAGTCATGTTTGAGTCTGGAAACCCTCACATATTGTCAATTCATGCATCTAGTCTAATCAATCCATACAAGGACAAATTGAAAAAAATTCAATGTTAGCCCCATTCACATGTCATGATTTATATGTGTTTGTTTCAAGTACATGAGCAAGAGATGCCACCCAAAACATTGGCCTTGTCGCCCTTCACATTAATTATTATATAGGCTTGTTGTTTGATTGTGAAATTGTTTGTGGGAGTCATGTTTGAGTCTCAAAACCCTCCCATATTTCCATTGCATGCGTCTAGTCTAACCATGTCAAATTTCAATCCATACATTTACAAATTGAAAAAATTTCAACGTTGGCCCTATTGTTCCTGAGATTAAACCTAAGGCTTAAAGAATAATTTTAGGCATAAAAAATACAAAGGAATGCTTTTGAAAGGTGATTTTTCTTCCGTTAGTTATATAAGAATTAATCCTCAAATGAAAATAATGACAGAACAAGACAGAGGTCGTAATTTGTCGTATGAGTCAATTTATAAAATCAAATGATGTGAGAGAAAATTACAAAATTGTTAAACAAAATGAGGCATCAATGCAAGACGAATCTTACCTTGTTCATAGTAGAAGAAAATAAAGGATGCACCCTTGAAAGGATATGAGATACAATAATCCAAGTAGCTCATAGGTCTTGTATTTACTTATAGCAAATATAGAGGAAAAATTGTTTTCTTATCAAACAATCGATAAAATGTGACTACAGTAGTAGTAGTACTAAATTGCAATCACTCACTTATCAAGGAATAACATAAGGGAAACTAGAAATATGGAATAATAGAGGAAAACATAACTCAAACTGCACAAAAATTGGAATCATTGTCTGCACTTGGATTAATTCTCACAAAAGAAGAGTTCTCTCTATTACATTCGACAAGAATTAGCCTTGTGAAGATATTGAATCTGTGTATTTATACAAAATTTGCCACAACACAAAACGGTTGGACTTATTACAATATCTAACTATGTCTAAAATGAAACGATAGGGCGTGAAAACCGATGGGATTAAGTGTCATTTTCCTTTGTCTCTTCACCTGCTATGAGAAATGATTCTTCAAAGTGAGAAGGCTAATCAGATGAATAACTCTGCATGGTTTTTCAAGAGATGGATAACGGATGTAGTAAAAGTAATCGTCTGTGAAAAATTGAAATGATAATGGAGGTAAGTGCGGTAACCGATATAGAAGGCATGACAGGTTGGGGGGTGAAAGAGATACATGACGTGGATGACAGGTGTTATAACTGATTAGAGCACCACATGTTTGAATTGATGAATGCCACATATTTGACACTTCAGAGCTCGGGGATAGTCTGTATGCAGAGATGGAGTGCTAACGTAGATGATGACCATTGATATGAGGAGGACACTAGGCAAGGATCTACGAACTCCAGAAGAAACTGCTTTGGATGAAAACGGGAGCGAAGAAGTTGAAACTTCTGAAGCTCAAATTTTCAAAGTGAATATTGATCGTCCGTCCCTAAGGACATGTGGCGCCTGATCTACAACTTTGGGTTTTATGTCTAATGTTTGACCTTGCACAAATTTGGCATGTTAAATACTCGTGATTCATTGATTTCCATGATCCATTATTATTTGGCTATTGATCTTAGCAGAATGAGATAAGAGCCCAGATTTAAATTGAGGTCACAGCCCTTGGTCATATGTCGTGATAATGATTGGATAACTAGCTCCACAAGGGATTGTTATGGGGAGGTGGTGCGTCGGTCGAGAGGTGACATGTATTAAGAGTGGAAGAAAAGTGGAAATGGATGATAGGTTTTCCCTTTTGCGGGGGTGTGGAGAAATGGTTTTGAGGTAACCCACTTTTTGTCCTACAATACATCTGATGATGCCATGTAACCCTGAGATAAAATTGTGGTTCAAATTGTGGGACCACCTCTCGAAATTAAGTCACTTGCAACTCCACGCCCCGCAATTTCCCTTGACCATTGATCTAGGTGAGAGAGAGATAAGCCATCATATCTCGTAAAGTAAGATAAGTGCCCAAAGTTTTAGATGAGGTCATAGCTCTCGGTCACATGTAGAGGAATCTTCATGCAATTCTTGTCCGTTGATCTGAGGGGGGGACACCTGTCAGACGATCTTTGTATTTGACTATTTCGTATTCTGTGGGAGGCAAGCAGTGTTGAGTAAAGAACTCCCGAAGACCCAAAATGAATCTCCACCATTGAACTCAAAGGACATGCAGCATGAGATACTGCGCTTCAAGGATAACTGCTTCAGAAGGTTTGTGATGTTCTGAAGCTAGAATTCCCAAAGTTCTAAATCCCAGAGTTCCAAAGTGAGTCTCCACCGTTGAAATCAAAGGACAAGTGGTGTCAGATCTTCCACTCCTGAGACTTAGCATTCCAGAGAGTTTGAGATTCCTTTTCTGTCTATTTAGCCCTTTCTCTTCTATATTTGGTCTTTTCGCCTAGTTTATCAAACTCTCGAATCAGTTCGACATTCTGCTAAGTTCTGATGGTGCCATTAACCTACCTGAAAAAAAAGAAGTCTGTAAGTTTTTCTCATTGATGGAAAATAAAAAATAATCATTCCATTCATTAACTCTAACCATCCATAAACGTTATTAACAATTCGATGGTTCAAATTTTAGAGGTTTCGAATGTAAGAGGGTAGGGATGTCCCAAAGATTGAAATCACAGAGAAGTCAATATTCTATTAATCATTCTTATATGTTAATTTATCATGCTTTAAACCTTGAATTAGCCTCAATAACTTCAGCATTTCGACGTTTGGGGTTTTCATTGTTTAGACATATTGAAATGCATGATTCCCGAAGTGCGAAGCTCCGAAGCAACCTTAGTGATTTAATTCTTTAACAATTTGGTGGCTCCACAACTCCGACGAGATCAGGATCATTTGATTAGATAAAAGGCTTCATTAACAGTGGGAATCAAGAGCGCTTTATTTTTATTTTAACCAGGAATGAAAATCTATTTAAAATCCAAAAATTTAGAAATATATATGTGTTCCAACATAGGCTCCATCTAGGGATCGCGTCTCCTTGCAAGACACAAAAGAAAAGTAGACCAAGTGCCTTTATTGGGTAAATGGAGTCATTATTGCAATTCTGTGAAACACATCCAAAAAGGATCATACTGA
This sequence comes from Picea abies, assembly GCA_900067695.1. Lineage (NCBI taxonomy): Eukaryota > Viridiplantae > Streptophyta > Pinopsida > Pinales > Pinaceae > Picea > Picea abies. The sequence goes on from CBVK0101998712.1 coordinate 11,574, forward strand.
GGAAAAGAGTTTCAAACAAAACTTAGAAAACCCTAAAACACATTGAATCATGACCTTCAGTTAGGCTATTTGGAGCTCCTCTTTCTTAAAACAGTATTCAGATTTTCTTAAGATAATCAAAGTAACTTTAGCCAAAATATCAAGCTTTGATCGATTTCGTTCGCATCAAGGTTAAGTATATGTGTCATGTTTTATGGGGATCCCTCGTTGGTTCACAATGTAAATCTCACTGACAAAGAATTAGATATAAGAGTATATCATGTATATACGTATGACAACCACACAAATATCATAGATATTGCTTCACTGCCAGTGACCCTGTTCAGTACCCTGGTGAAGTTATCTATTTCTCCCATTAAATTTCCTTTCACCACTTCAATTAGAACTTTTGCATTTAAATGCTGAGATGAGGGCAATCATTTAATGAATTTCCTTTCATCATCTTTTTTTGGACAAAATGGGATCAATCGATTTTTCGAATTTCTTTTCACCATTTGCCTTGGACTAGATGGGGGCAATCATTTTATGAATTTCCTTTCACCATCTATCTTATATTCTAATACATGAAGTGGGGGAAATCAATATGTATGTAACATACATGGAATGATATTTGTTTAAGATATTCAAAGGAAAGGTCTGTCATAATTGTTTAGTATACTCTGAAACTAATTTTCTTTCAACGTTCAATACATCTTTGCCTATTGAAGAGATTTTATACGGGATTTTAAATTTTATGGATCAACCTTGAGAGAACTAATATTAGGATTAGCCTAAACATAACTTCTTTCATTTAAAATGAAAGGGAAAATAGAGCTTAGCCTAGTATTATTTTGAAGATATGTTTCTGAGTTTTCAGAGTCAAGGTGAAGTTCTTTTGTCTGTATTCATGAAGACTAAAGAAAATAAGAAGGGAGAAATAAAATATGAAGTGGATAAGAATTTGGGAATAGGTAAAAATTGACCCAATCACAGTTTTGAAGGATCTGAATCAACAAAAATCCTAATCCTACACAAGTTGGTGTAATCAGTTCAGACTTCTTTCAAGCTTATTTTATTATTATTATTATTATTATTATTATTATTATTATTATTATTATTATTATTGGACGACTTATTTATATACATTGGCCCTACATTAATCAGGTTAAATTCCATTGATCAAGTAACATGAAATTTCCAATGGATCCATGAAAATAGTGGGTTGTTTAACATACCTTGCTTGCTGCTAAATGAAGGAATGAAAAGATAATAATTTTTTTGCAGGAAAAAATGAATAGGTAGCTCGCGCTTACTACTGAAGTTTGGTTGCACACAAAATGTTGCAACATTTTGGACATTTTGAAGAAAATACTCTAACCAAACAACTACTAGATCATGAAAAGATAAAGATATAAAATTCTCAAAGTAAACTGATACCTTTTCATGCTGGCCAAGTTGTATGGAATACCTATTTTCTCTGCAGCTGATCTTTTCTTTTTCTGGTTCGAGAAATCCATATTGAGGCTCACTAGTCTATTTCTCATCAGTTGCTAAATAGGAAGGGGATATTAGTTTCTCCAGTAACCCCTCCTTATTTCTTTTATCATCAGTCCAAGAATCTTCTTCATCAATGTCATAAACAGGTTGACTACTTTCATAGTGCAACTAATAATTTTCCTGTTGAACGGAACTCTCCAGAGGAATAGAAATAATTTGTTTCTCATCAACTTCAATATCACATTCATCATAGTTATCAAACAAAGGATAACTATTGTATGTTTCCATGCATGTTGGGAAATAAATCTACTTTTCTTCATCATCTGGATACTCATCGTAGATAGGATGATTATATAAAATTTCTAAACTTTGACTTTCAAAAACTTCCATTTCTTGATGATCTAGTAATGAAGACTGAATAGTAGCAACTTGGTCAAAATTGACATTTAGAACAGTGGTTTGATTATGGCAGTAATTACTATGAACATTTGATACAATGAAAAATGCACATTTAGTATCGTTTCCATTATCATTATCATTACCAGTATCATCCTCTTCGAAAGCTAGTTGTGAATGGTCTTTACTAAACCATTGGCCTTCACAAAAATCTAGATCAACAATTTTGTCATTGTTTTGTTCAATCAAATTATCTTTAGTATTATCAATGCTAGCAAAATCATCCTGAAAATCATTTTCTGGGGAAGAGGAACTGAAGGTAGAATCATGTATGCATGAATCTGAATCTAGTTCTTCATTAGAAAATGCATTTTTATCTTTATTTCTACAATGAATTTGGACTTGATTTGCTTGAAAGTTTGGAGGCTCTGCAAGTATTTCTCCATTTGCAATGATGTCGTCTTCATTCTTACTGCTATGAAAAACCTCTTCTTGATTTACTTCAAAGTCTTCTTCATATAAATTTTCTTGATCTGTTTGAAGGAGATCTTGTTTTCCTGTAAATTCTTCTTTGTATACTTGACCATAATTGTTATCATGTTCCGATTTTTCATCAGCAAACTAATTTTCTTTACAATCTTGTTCTACGAAATCTAAATTGCAACAGTCTTCAAAAAGGAACTCTGATGAGTACATTCTTTTGCAATATATATGAAAAGCTACATGGAATTATTTTAATGATGAAATGCTAGAAGGGAATAGAGATTTGTACCAAAGTCGGGTATCTCCTCCCAGACTAAACATGAATAGTTTCATCAAAACATCTTCTTGATGAATATCTAGTTGATGCATGAGCTTATGAAATTTAAACAAATTTTGAGTAGGATTATCATCTTTATCCTCTCTAAATCTAGGAATATTATCTTCCCAAACTTTTAGGTCTAGAATAGTATTTGGAAAACCAGAAATATTTGTAAAGTCCAAAGGAGCAAACCTCGCATCAATCCAAGCAATGAAATAAATTGACATCTTGGAAACAATGGAGTCACCAGTGAATCATGTGGAATCTTCAAACCAGGGATTCGCCAAGTGAAAGATAAATATTAGCCTTACTTATGTATTCAATCTTTGTTCACTATCAAAGATAGAAACTTACCATGTCATTTTCCCAGGGAAAAATAACTTTGTTTCTCCGTCCCCGACAACAACGCCAAAAATATGTTGTTCCTAATATTAAACCTAAGGCTTAAAAAATAATGTTGGGCATCAAAAATATAAAGGGATGTTTTTTAAAGGTGCTTTTTCTTCCAATAGTTATATAAGAATTAATCCTCAAATGAAAATAATCACAGAACATGACAAAGGTCGTAATTTGTTGTCTGAGTCGATTTATAAAATCAAATGATGTGAGGGAAACTTACAAAACTGTTAAACAAAATGAGGCATCAATGCAAGATGAATATTACCTTGTTCACAGTAGAAGAAAATAAAGGATGCACCCTTTAAAGGATATGAGATACAGTAATCCAAGTATCTCACAGGTCTTGTATTTACTTATAGCAAATACAGAGGAAAACCTGCTAGCTTATCAAACGACCGATAAAACATGACTACAGTGGTAGTAATACTAAATTTCAATCACTCACTTATCAAGGAATAACATAAGGGAAACTAGAAATATGGAATACAAGAGGAAAACATAACTCAAACTGCACAAAAATTGGAATCCTTGTCTGCACTTGTATTAATTCTCAAAAAAGGAGAGTTCTCTCTATTACATTCGCCAAGAAGAAGCCTTGTGCAGATATTGAATCTGTGTATTTATACAAAATTTTCCACAAATCAAAATGGTTGGAATTATTACAATATCTAACTATGTCTAAAATGAAATGAAAGGGTGTGAAAACCGATGGGCTTAACTGTCATTTTCTTCAGTGTCTTCACCTGCTGTGAGAAATGATTCTTCAAAGAGAGAAGGCTAATCAGATGAATAAATATGCATGGTTCATCAAGAGATGGATAACGGACGTAGGAAAAGTAATCATCCGTGAAAAATTGAAACTGTAATGGAGGTAAGTGCGGTAACCGATATAGAAGGCATGACAGGATAGGGGGAGAATGGGATACATGACGTGGAAGAAAGGTGTTATAACTGATGAGAGCGCCACAGGCCTGAACCAATGACTGCCACATATTTGACACTTCAGAGGTTGGGGATGGTCTGTACGCAGAGATGGAGTTCTAACATGGACAAAGACCATTGATCTGAGGAGGACACGGGGAAAGGATCTACGAACTCTGGAAGAAACTACTTCGAATGAAAACAGGAGCGAAGAAGTTGAAACTTCCAAAGCTCAGATTTTCCAAGTGAATATTGACCATCTGTCCCTAAAGACGCATGGCACCTGATCTGCAACTTTAGGTTTTCTATCTAATGTTTGACCTCGTGCAGCTTTTCCATGTTAAATACCCACGAGTCATTGATTTCCATGATCCATTAAGATCTGGTTGTTGATCTTAGAATATTGAGATAAGCACCCAGATTTAAATCGAGTTCACAACCCTTGGTCATATTCGGCGATAACGATTGGATAACTAGCTACACGGGGGCTCGTTATGGGGAGGTGGTGCATCAGTTGGGAGGTGACATGTATTAAGAGTGTAAGACAAGTGGAAATGGATGATAGGTTTTCCATTTTGCAAAGGTGTGGAGAAATGGTTTTGAGGTAACCCTCTTTTCGTCTCGCAATACCTCTAGTGATGCCACGTAACCCTAAGATAAAATTGCGGTTTAAATTGTGGGACCACCTCTTGAAATTAAGTCTCATGAAACTCCATGCCCCGCAATTTCCCTTAATTGTTGATCTAGGCGAGAGAGAGGTAAGCCATCAGATCTCGCAAAGTAAGATAAGTGTCTGAAGTTTTAGCTGAGGTCACAACTCTCGGTCACATGTAGAGGAATCTTTGTGCAATTCTTGTCCATCGATATGAGCAGGGGACACCTTTCAGACGATCTTTGTATTTGACTAGTTCATATTTTGTGGGAGGCAAGCAGTGTTGAGTAAAGAACTCCCGAAGACCCAAAAGAACTCCCGAAGACCCAAAATGAATCTCCACCATTGAACTCAAAGGACACATGGCATGAGATCTTGTGCTTTGGGGATAACTGCTTTGGAAGGTTTGTGATTTTGTGAAGATAGAATTCTGAAAGTTTCGAAGTGAATCTCCATCGTTGAACTCAAAGGACACATGGCGTCAGATCTTCCACTCTGGAGACTTAGCATTTCAGAGAGTTTGAGCTTCCCTTTCTTTCTATTTATCCCTTTCTCTTAATTATTTGGTCTTTTCTCCTAGTTTATCAGACTCTCAAATTAGTTCGACGTTCCACTAAGTTATGATGATGCCATTAACCTGCCCGAAACAAAAGAAGTCTATAATATTTTTGCATTGATGGCAAATAAAAAATAATCATTCCAATCATTAACTTTAACCAACCATAAACGTTATTAACAATTTGGCGGTTCGACTTTTGGAGGTTTCAAATGTAAGAGGGTAGGGATCTCTCAAATATTGAAATCATGGAGAAGTTAATCTTCTATTAATCATTCTTATGTTTTAATTGATCATGCTTTAAACCTTGAATTAGCCTCAAGAACTTCAACATTTCGGCGTTTGGGGTTTTCATTGTTTAGACATATTGAAACGCTTGATTCCCGAAGTGTGAAGCTTCGAAGCAACCTTAGTGATTTAATTCTTTAAAAATTTGGTGGATCCACAACTCCAACGAGATTAGGATCATTTGATTAGATAAAAGGATTCATTAATGGTGGGAATCAAGCGCGCTTTATTCTTATTTTAACCAGGAATGAAAATCTATTTAAAATCCAAAAGTTTAGAAATATATATGTGTTCCAATAGGCCCCATTCACATGTCATGATTTATATTTGTTGGTTTCAAGTACATGAACAAGCGCGCCTTATTTTTGAGTTATTAAATATTATATAATAATGAACTAGGTGAAATAAGCATAGTTGTGCATTAACCTTGCTGAGCTTCTCTTAGTTTCAAGAATTGTTTAATATTCTCTATTTAACAGGGTGGTTCCACTGTATTCATCCTTTATAGAAAGAGGGAAGGTCAAGAGGATACAGATACAACTAAAAGAAAAAAACTCAATTGATAAATATTTCAATGACATAAGGATGCCACCAAATAAATAGAACCGATATTTATGAAAAAAAAGTGTTAATGAAATTATTAAATTACCATATCACTAATATGTAGCTAAACAGTAATAAATATAACATAAATTCAAATAGTTAGAAAACTAAAAAACAGATCCATGACATGATTATTCAATGATGATATAATCAATGTGAAAAATAACTTTATGATCACCCTATTTATGTAACATGTCAAACCTCATATTTATGATTTGTCATGTGTGAGTTGAGTTAGTGTTGATCATAAACATGCTATTGATGCTTGGCACCTTGACATTTTACGTCATTTGCAAAAAATATGTATAATGTATAAAATATTGAAATATACTAGAAACCATGTCATAAATAGTTTGATCATGTGCCAATAGGCTTCCACTATCTCGGTGAGTTCTAAAAGAGAATATTAATCAATAATCCTTCACTAAGGAATTGCATATTCCATCAAAATATAACTTAAATTAATTATTCTATAGGCTTGTTGTTTTATTGTCAAATTTCTAAATTAATTATTCTATAGGCTTATTCTTTTTTATCTTGATTAATCCTTCCATTTTCATATCTTCTATAAGTGGTTATTGCATATATCCAAAAAAGGTTTGTGTCCTAGAATGTGTCCTTTTGGGAATTGCTTGTGTGGATATTGTATCAAATTATGGATTACTTTGTATGATTCTAATGATTCTTGTATCTTGTAATGGTTTGTATTATGTGATTATATGATTCATGCTTATTGATGATGCGACCCTGGTGTGTTCCTTTGGAGGAGGTTTCATGATGATGTCATGCATTGTTTGGAGGTTGTTGCACCTTTGGGGATGAGTGTTGATATCCTTGATGACTTGACCTTCCTCAAGACACCTTATATCACCTAATTGACAATGTAAATTGCATATATTAGCTTGGACATTGCACATATAGCTATATGTGTCACTAGAGGGTAGGAATCTCACAACCTAGAATTTGCAAATTAATTATTCTATAGGCTTGTTGTTTGATTTTGAAATTGTTTGTGTGAGTCATGTTTGAGTCTAGAAACACTCCCATACTATCATTGCATGGGCCTAGTCTAACCATGTCAAATATCAGTCCATACAAGCACAGATTTAAAAACATTGAATGTTGGCCTCATTCGCATGTCACTTATAACCATGGTCAAGTACATGAGCATTCACGCCTTATTTTTGGGTTTTGATAGAATAACCAAACAATATTTTATTGTCAAATTATTTGTTTGAGTCATGTCTGAGTCCATAAACCCTCCAATACCTTCAATGCATGTGTTTTTTCCTAACATGTCATGAAATTTCAGTCCATACAAG
>CBVK0101998724.1:0-17132 GCA_900067695.1 Picea abies
CCATTGGTGAGTTTCTGTATGAGGTAGGCGAAATGAAGATAGGTTCATAGATGGGAAAACTAATGGTCGATGGAATGGAGGGTTCATGATCCTGCGGAGGTGCAGGTAAAAAGAATAGAACCATAAAACGATGATCTGGGAGTCCATATGGGAAGCTAGCAAAATGAGGAGAAGAAGTATGTGGTTGATCTGCAACATGATGAAAGACTATTGGGACTCCCATCCCTAAAGGGTAATGAAGAACAACATGAGTGTCGAAAGTGCCAAACGGTTCTATTCATGGGACAACTCATGTGGGTAAGAAAGCTACCGGGTAATAGTACCGAAGATGCAAATGGAGGTGTGAGTACTTCAGAGCCGGGAATGGGTATCCTAAAGGCCAATATCAGAGGGTGTGACTAGAAATGTAAATGCGATACAGCGGGAAAGACTACATGCCAGTGCTGAGTATATACCTGAAGGAATGATGTTGAGGGAGGATGATCAAGTACCTGCACACAGAACAATCAAATACCCATAGTGAACAATATCTGAAGAGAATCAAAGATATGAGCATGTATTAGATAAATGTGACAATGCGCGTGCGTACCTGACCATGATATGAAAAAAAAAGGCACCCTGGGGGCTCAGGATGAAAAGTGACCCAGGGACAACGGTGATGTAGGTGGCGGGATGCTGATCCCGTGGCTGAAGACGGTTCGAAAAATGGACACCTTGGGCTCCTGGAATGGTGAGTGGAAGTTTGGCAAAAGGCCTATATATAGCTGTAGGGCCCACATTGCCACCTCATTTGTACCTGCTGCAACAGTGACTGGACGAGCAGATTTCAGAGGAGATTTGGTGATTCAGGGAGGATGAGGCGGCCGATCGACGTGCGACGAGTTTCAGGTTAGTGGTCTGATTGTCCTGCATAGAAATAGGTTTCCAATTTCTGGGCAGGGTAGGTACGGGGGGCCGTACAGGGGGTTTGAGGGGTTTTTTGATAGGATGTGGGCCCACATGCGCGAGTGATCCGGTGGCAGGCGCGCATAGGTGCGCGCCTGTACACCGAATACATGCGCATGGATGTGCGATAGAAGAAATTTATGGCGCGCCTGTGATGTGAACAGGCGCGCACCAGTGCGCGCCTGTGAGTTGGACATGCACGCTATTGAGAATTATATAAAGAGAAGTAAGATAATTATATAAGAATGACTGCAATGTGTTTTCTCAGGAAGAAGTCAGAAGCATTTGAAAACTTCAAGATATACAAGGAGATGGTTGAGAATCAAATAGATTCAAATATCAAGTGTTTAAGATCTGACAATGGTGGGGAATTTGCATCAAAAAAGTTTATGGACTTTTGCAGTAAGCATGGTATAAAGAGACAATTTTTGACGGCCAGGACACCTAAGCAAAATGGAGTTGTTGAAATAAAGAACAAAACAATATAGGAAATGGCCATAACAATTTTGATGTATTCCAAGTTAACAAATGTATTTTGGGCACAGGAAGTGCATACAACAATTTACATTCAAAACAGAGTAATTCTTAGAAACAACAATGATAAAACTCCTTATGAGCTATGGAAAGGAAGACCAACCAATGTGAAACATTTCAAAGTTTTTGGAAGTAATGCTACATCAAAAGAGAAGATGAAAAAATGGGAAAGTTCGATTCTCGAGTTCACAAAGGTATATTGGTTGGATACTCAAGTTCAAGAAAAGCATACACGTGTTTCAATCTAAGACTCAACAAATTAGTGGAAAGTATCAGTGTGACCATTGATGAGACAGGTGGATGCAAAATAAAGGAAGAAAATAAAGACTCATTGGAACAGGTTTCTGAGGAAGAAGTAAAAGAAGAAGAAGCAGAAGAGGAAGACGAAGAAGGATAATTAGAAGAAAAAGAACAAGATCTTTGGGAACCTCCAAATATGCCTAGCAGACGAGTACAAAAGAATCATCTAGTAGGTCAAATTATTGGGAATAAGGATGCAAGAGTTGAACCCAGAAGAACGATTCTCTCACTAGAACGATAACACCTAGCACTATTATCTAGAATTGAGCCAAGCAGCTTTGAAGAATCCAACAAGGATGAATTCTGGATCAATCAATGGATGAAAAATTATATCATATTGAAAAAAATGACACTTGGGAACTGGTTCCAAGGCCAAGGAACAAGAATGTGCTTGGTACAAAGTGGGTCTTCAGAAACAAATTGAACGAAGATGGACAGATTACTAGGAGCAAAGCAAGATTGGTATGTAAAGGATATGCTCAGGTTGAAGGTATCGACTTTGAAGAGACGTTTTCTCCAGTTGCCAGAATGGAAGCAATCAGATTAATTCTAGCTTATGCATGCTCCAAGAATATTAAAGTGTATCAGATGGACATGAAATCATCCTTCATGAATGGGGAACTATAAGAAAAAGTCTACATTGAGCAACTAGAAGAAGAAGTCTACATTGAGAAACTAGAAGGATTTCAATTGTCAGAGAGTGAAAATTATGTTTGTAGGCTGAGGAAGGCCTTGTATGGTCTCAAATAGGCCCCTAGAGCATGGTATTCTTGATTGGACAGATACTTACAACAACAAGGGTTCATAAAAGGAAATGCAAACAACAACCTCTACATCAAGGTAAATGAAGATAGTATTTTGTTAATTGAAGTTTATGTTGACGATATTATATTTGGTAGTGATGATGACAGGATGAGTCGGAAATTTGCAAAGGATTTGGAGAATGAGTTCGAGATGTCATTTATTGGAGAATTATCTTTCTTCTTGGGTATTCAGATATGTCAAAGCAACCAAGGAATTTTAATCTCTCAAACCAAGTATATCAGAGAAATGCTAAAGAGGTTCAGAATGGAAGATTGCAAACCAATCAGTACTCCTATGCAAACCAGTTGCAAGATAGGTATATATGATGATTCAAAGGCTACAGATCATAGGTAGTACAAGTCAATGATTGACAATTTACTTTATGTGACAGCTTCCAGACCAAATATGATGCAAAAAGTTGGACATGTAGTACGATTTCAGGCAGCACCAAAGGAATCACATGTTCTGGTAGTAAAGAGGATATTTAGGTATATCAAAGGTACATAAGAGTTTGGATTATGGTATCCAAAAGGAAATGATCTATCACTTATTGCTTACACAGATGTAGATTGGGAATGTTGCATTGATGATCATAGAAGTACAAGTGGAGAAGTGTTCTACTTAAGTGAGTGTTTGGTATCTTGGATAAGCAAGAAACAATCATCAGTATCAATGTCTACAGCTAAAGCATAGTATATTGCAACAACAACATGTTGTACACAAGTTCTGTGGATGAAACAAACATTGAAATATATATAGATTGAGTATGATGAGCCCATTCTGATATTTTGTGACAACACTAGCGCCATTGGTATCTCAAAGAATCCAGTGATGCACTCCAAGACGAAGCACATTCCGATCCAGTTTCACTTTCTATGGGAACAAGTTGCAGATAAGAACATCAGAGTTGAATACGTGGGAACAAAATAACATGTTGCATATATCTTTACAAAATCGCTTCCAAGGGAAGTTTTTGAGTATCTTCGACAGAGACTCTAAGTAATTTTTACTCCAAAATGAATTCTTTTGAATGCTGATCTTATATGTCTTATATTTACACGAGGAAGCACCATAAAGAGGAGAGTTCAGTCAGGGGGAGTAGCCCCAGGGACAATTTAGTCAGGGGGAGCAGCCCTGACAAGAAGTCACCTTTGTCATTGATGTCAAAGGGGGAGAGAATCCTCAGATGCATGGAGAGAGAGTTAGATGTTTGGAGAAAGCACATAGGCATGATTCCAGGGGGAGCAATAGTCACAGGGGGAGCATGGGCGATATGACTTCAGTGTTGCATCAAAGTGTTTCCATCAATGCCAAAGGGGGATATTGTTGATTAATTGGGTTGGTTGTCACTAATGTCAACCCTTGACGCAAGTCTAATAGCAAATTATGGTATCCCCATTAGTATGGTTAAGGGACCCAAGTTTGTTTTAGGTATAGATTAATGAAGATCAATATATTTGCAAGTGAGACTATTTTAGATGGATAATACATGTCGTTTCGTTTCCGATGATATGTGGAATGTCACATAACTCCTCACAGTTAGTGAGTTATGACCTTGTGAAGTTGGAGAACCCTCATGAGTTTTCTAGAAGATCCTAGAAGGTCAAAGACGTCAAATTATTCTAGAAACTCCTAGAAGAAATTGACTAGTTAAATGGGTGAAATTATGAGTTAATCTTGGATTAAGTGGTTGCATTAAGAAAATAATTAAAAATAAATTAGTTGCAACTAGAAGTGGAGAACTTACTATTTGTGGATAAAGTGGTTGTAAGTAGAAAAGTGGTCAAAAGTGGGTTATCCCTAAAAAAGGAAGTTGGGTTTAGTTGGTTAGAAGGTAACCCCTAGAGGAAGCTACTTGGAGAGTATAAATAAGAGAGCAAGGGACTCCTATAAATAAGAGAGCAAGGGACTCATATTAGAACCCAATGAGTACATTGGATATCTATTATTTGTGAAACGTTTATTGCAGGTACTCATTGATACATCTGAAGCTATGCAAGTCTAAGGTAACAAAGAAGGGTTGACGACAAACATTTTTGAGTTGTAGAATTAGTGAAAAAAACCCTAGTTTTTGCTTTCTACACAGGTTGCAGTGGAGGAAATTAAGTACATATGTGGGTTGTAGTGGATTAGGGTGCATGCATAGATAGGCCGAATAATAAGAGGTCATGTACGGTTGGGAAACGCCATGAAAGTTTGATTAGATGAAGATGCCAGGTCTTTAGAGTATGAAAGCAAGCTCATGTGAAGGTCTACAATGATCAAGTACAACAGATCTATCTACAAGTTCAAAAGGTATGTCTTATTTTTATGTGTAGTTGGATATTGTTGTCCACATGAGATATGGTTATGGGGGTTTGAGGATTTTCCCTAGAGAGGTTATTGGTTGTATGGCACTTACCGTATAATCCATATCTACAGAAATATAGTGTTATTATGTATGATAGTTATCATTGGTACATCTTGTTAGTTTGAGTGTTGAGGCATATCTTGTATTTCTTGGTACATGGTTGAGGGATTTTGTGATACTGTTAGCGTCAGAAGTCACCCTTGGATTGCAGCAGGAGCAGAGCCCGACGCCCATCAGTTTATGTCATGATTTGCTTAATGGGGTGATCAAATGGAGATTAACTCAAACGATGTGGTTCCAACTCTGAAACTAGGCTAGGCATGCATAGGAAAGTGAGGTCTTAGATAACTTTAGACAGTGAGTTGTAGTAAGGGTGAGTAGGGGGAAGACTTGTATTAGAGAGGTGCAAAGGTCTGTCGTAAACATCAGGTTTCTAACAGGCTGTGGGAGAAGACATCTAAATGCAAGATCTTCTTGCATTCAAATGCAAAATGCTAGAGAATACAACAATGCAACAATAAATCCTTTATCATAACATGATTGCAATAATTTGCACGAATCAGTCGTTCACGAACTCTCTCAGCATAAGATGAAAATTAGATGGAGTAAGAAAGTCTGTCTGTCATAAAACAAGAAATCTCACATACAAATGCATAACCAGAGAACTAGAGTGTGTTAAAACTTTACAATCAGGAGCTTCGCTCTACCATCGATACCTTCAAAAATGAAAAAACCGAGTACATATACTTGGGCAGATTTTCCCAACAGGGGCGCGCTCGCCCTCCAAGGCGTAGCGTCTCTTCAATCAATCTTCGGGCGGAATTCCTTCGTCAGACGTCTTCTTAACTTTGCATGGCCTTTGCAGGGGAGGAGTAGTTGAACCAGTAAATGCTGAGTTAGCGTGTGCAGACCTCCTCCGGCTAGTCGAGAACTCGGCATGGCATCTTTGGAAAAATGGGTACACAAGACCCTCTCGAGCAGTCTGCTTTCCAGACCCTCCATTCCTTTCATTTAATGAATGAGGAGAGGTTTCAACCACCCTTTCTCGCCTTCATTTATTCCAAGCGAAGAGCAGGACCGAGGTCGGATCAAATGGCACTTGGAGATCACGGTAATTCCTTCTGTGAACATACACGACACCTTCGACCCTTCTCGAGCAGCTCTTTTCTTTCACAAGTGACCACGGGCTGTGACCACAGGCTTACCCCAAGGCGCCCTCGGCATTCGCGAATGGGAAGGAGCTAATCCTTGCTTCTTGAAATCGTGATGAGCGAAACACCGAGGTGACTTAATCTGGCACCACGCACCCCTCTAGATCTAATGGTCTTGAATTCACTTCGGTGATGTTGTGGGTCCGGGTCCTGGACACTCCCGACACCTCGCACATTAGGAATACGACGATGTTGTGGGCCCAACTTTAAAAGTTCTTTCCCTTTCATGATTCGCGAGTTCGTGGGTTAAAGACCCTCAGCTTCCTTTTCTAAACTCCCGATCCCCGAGATGGTGATACGGGTTGGGCCCCCTTTCTGGTCAGCGCTCTCTGCATGAAACTGTCGGCTAGAGCCCAAGTACTAACGCCTCTCGCAACTCACAGCTTCGCGAGCTGGAGTATCGAACTTTGGCATTCTCCCTTTGTGAAGTCCCGAGATGCGATGGTCAGCGAAGGCTGACCCCCTCTGGGCACTTTTCGTAACTCGCAATCTCCGCGCAACTAAAAGACATAGTCCACCCTCTGAACTCATGAACCCCAAACTCGAGAAATAACACTGCGCTTGAACTGCTTGCAATCAACGGCCCTCGTAACTTCACGAGTGCCTCCCAGGGGATTCCGACCGTTGACTTCCTTAAAACTTTTAGCGCCATACTTGACGCGACTCGGTTAATATGCAATTACCCATCAATCGCTGCTCTGCTCTGTCGCTGAATCTTTTCCGCTGAAGAAAGAAATGCCTGCTCGCTTGATTTTAAGTCCGAAAAGGACTTCTTCTGTGTGCAACGCTTGGGCACTTCTTGTGCAACCTGCAAACTTGGATATCCCTATGCCGAAGACAAGTAATGTTGCTAACATTAGGCTCCATGGGGGATAGAGTCGTCCCTGTGATGCTCTAAGGACTCATTTTGCAGTTCTAGTGCCTTGCTATTGGGATATGGAGTCATTTAATAAGCCGAAACAATAAAAGTAAGAACAAAGAACAGAAAGGAAAATATTTACAAAATATAGGAGCCACTGAAGGCTCAGGCAAAACATTTTTTAAGAAAATGCCCATTTACTGGGCTGCTGAAAACTTCTTCGCCTTCCAAATCTTGTAGCTGATATGTGTTATTTGAGAAGACTTCAGAGATTCTGGAAGGCCCAATCCACAGGGCTTCAAATTTGCCGTGTTTTCCCTTATCTTGCTTAGGAGTGTCCCATTTCAGCACCAGGTCTCCTATTTGGAGTTCCTCCTTGTTGGATTTCTTATCAAAAACCTGCTTGATCCTTTGCTGGTGGTCCTGAATTATGATCATCACCTGCTCTCTGGCCTGCTGGACTTCTACCAGTTGGTGAATCCTTCTGACCATGTCGTTAGGCTCTTCTTGATAATCCTGGAAGAATTTTACTACGGGAAAGGCCAACTGAGAAGGGAAGACAACCTCTGCTTTGTATACTAACTGGAAAGGGGAGGTGCCTATAGATCTCTTTGTAGTCACCCGATCAACCCATAGAGCGAACTTTAGCTTTGAATTCCAAGCCTTTTTGTTGTCTTCCAATAATCTTTTGATGATCCTTATGAGACTTTTATTGGAGGATTCTGCTAAACCATTTCCCTGGGGATAATACAGAGTGGATTGAATCAGCTTGATTCTGAACTGCTCACAGAACTTAACCATTAGTTCAGCCTTGAATGAGGTTGCATTATCTGTAACGATCTTCCTTGGGCAACCGAATCTTGTGATGAGGTCTTCCAAGAATCCAATGATTACCTTGTGGGAAGCACTCCTGGTGGGGATGGCTTTGATCCACTTAGTAAAGAAATCCGTGGTAGTCAGGATCCATCTGTGCTGCCCACTGGAAGCAGGGTGTATTTCTCCAATAAAATCCAGGCCTGATTACTCGAAAGGTCCCGAAACAAATACAGGCTGTAAAGGCAGAGACTTGAGCTTCTGCTTTCCTGAAAATCTTTGGCATGTAATACAGGCTCTAACTCCTCTATGGGCATCAACAAACAAGGTGGGCCAGTAGTACCTAGCTCTGGGAATTTTGTGGGCTATAGTCTTCCAGGAATGGTGCCCTCCACACAAGCCACTGTGAAATTCGACCATGATCCTGTCGGCCTCTTGTGGATCCATGCATTTTAAAAGCATCCCCAGGGGGTCTTTCTAGTATAAAATTTTATCAATAAGACAATACCTAACTTCCCTGAGCTTTAGAGCTCTTGCTTTGTTTCTTTGCAGGCCATCTGGAGGCCGCAACTCCTGCAGAAAATATATGACATCCTTATACCAAGGACACCGAGCCAATGGGGGCTCTTTTTGAGGGTCTATTTCAGACAACTGACCCCGCTGAATTCCTGAGCATTCGTTCATGAAACTTACCCCCAAAGCTTGGAAATTGGTTTCGGCCAGCAACTTGGCTAAGCCTTGACCTTTGATCAATTTGGTAGGCCTTATTTCCAGGTCAAATTCCAGGATCTTGGCTATCCATTTACTCCTCTTCCCATCAATGTCAGGTTGTACTAGGATGTCCTTCACAGAGGTCGAAGGAACATAAGCGGTCACCTTTGAGTGTAAGACATAGACTCTGAAAGCCTTGAGAGATTCCACTAAAGCATAGGCCTGTTTCTCCATGATTTCATACCTGACCTCTGCATCTCTTAATTCCCTTCTGAAAAAGGCGACAGGTTGCTCTCGCCCTTCCTCATTTTTCTACAGCAAGACCACTGCTACTGTATCAAAAGAAGAAAAAGAGAAGATTAGGAAATCTTTGGAATAGTCGGGACTGATCAACACAGTTGCCTCAGTCAATGCTCTTTTTATTTGGACAAAAGATTCCCTGGGTTCGGCTATCCATTATACTTTGTTTCCCTTCTTGAACATAGCTGTGATGTGTTTCACTAGTTTAGCAAAATTCGAGACGAATCTCCTCAGAAAATTAATCTTTCCCAAAAAGGCCTGAATTTCCATCTTTAACCTGGGAAGCGATAGGGTCCGAATTGCCTCCACTTTGCTAGGATCAATCCTTACTCCTTCTACCGATACTATATGGCCTAATAACTTCCCCTCCTCCATAACAAATAAATACTTCTTGGGGTTTAGAGAAAGGCCGAACCTTCGACATTTTGAGAAAACTTTTCTTAGGTGACAACAATGCTCTTTATCCGACCTTGAGAAGATTGTTATGTCGTCCAGATATATCACCACAAACTTGTCTTTCTCCCCGATGAAGGCTATGTCTATGGCTCGCTGAAATGTCGCTCCTGCATTCATCAGTTCGAATGGAATTTTGGCATACATGAATGTGCCCCAAGGAGTGGTGAAGGCCATTTTTTCTTTGTCCTTGGGCATGACCGATATCTGATTATAACCAGAAAAACCATCGATCATGGAAATCCTAGATGCACCGGTTACCCTCTGCAATATGTGTTCCATGTTGGGCAGGAGATAATTGTCTTTCTTTGAGATCTTGTTCAGGTTTCTGAAGTCGACACAAAGCCTGATCTCTCCACTTTTCTTCCTTACCAGAACCAAATTGGCCACCCATTCGGAATATCTCAGGGGGATGATGATCTGGGCCTCCAACAACTTCTTTACTTCTTTCTCCATGACAGGCAACAACATGGGATTTATCTGTCTTAGCTTCTGCCTAAATGGCTTAGCCTCTTCCTTCAATGGGATCTTGTGCTCAATGATGGACGTGTCATATGTCTTGAGGTCTTCATAAGTCCATGCAAACACATCAACAAATTCTTTCAGCAACTCAGCATATTCGACCCTCTATTCTGTGGTCAAACTGCTTGATAGCTTGACAAACTTAGGCTCCTCTGGTGTGCCAATGTTGTACTCGGCTGTGTCAGCACCTTCACCTGAAATTCTACCCTTCACTACCACATCATTCCCATCGAACAATCTTTCTAAAGGAATAAGTCCCCTCAGAATGTGATTGCTAGGCAGCTGAATAATCTGGTGGTTAGCAATTTTATTTAAAAACACCTCGGGGTGATGGTTATCCTCTGTATCGGGATCCTGATCAATGTGCAACGCAGAAAATTCATCAACAGATTGGAGAAAATTCTCGATTTCTAGATCATCCTCGAATACTTTCCAATGCTTGACATTGTCTGGTACAGAGGGCCTATATTTTATCTCAACATCATATTTGGCCATAGGCGGCTGAGGGACCTTGAACTGGCTAGCTGAGACGACCAAAGAATTGGCCACAACATTATCCTCCCTTGGAATAAAAGAGATATTGAAGGCTGAGAAGAAATTGTCAATTAGGTCCCATGCTTCATTCCTGTAATTTCTGAGTCAAGGCTGCTTAGCCTGATAAGCGTTTTTGATCTGTTGGACCACCAACTCTGCATCTCCGAACACTGCTATCTCCTGAATTCCCATTTCCCTTGCAGCTCTTAATCCTAGAACAAGGGATTCATACTCTGCCACATTGTTGGTGGTTTCAAATTCTAATTTGTATGACAGGGACATGGTTTCCTGAGAAGGGGACATAAAAAACACCCCAGCGCCAGTGCCTTCCCTGGAATAGGCTCCATCAAAAAACATTTTCCAAATGGGGGTGATGGAGGGAGGAAGTTCACGAGAAGAGGTGGGTTGCTTTCTGAGTTCAAGAGGAGGCTCAGAAGCATGAGTGAGTTGCAGTAAACTGGAACCTAAATCAATGTCCAAGGTGAAAATGGGATGGTTGGTAGGATTGGCTTCATCACTGATTATATAGGCCAGTTGGGCTTCTCTGTATAGTCTTCTATGCTCTCCTCAAAACACTGGGATAGTAGCATATGTGAGGTCCATCTGCAAGGTTCCCCCCAGTCTTTTTATCCAAGATATTGACAACAACATACTGAACTTGGGGGGGACATCAACCACTACAATATCCATGACCACACTTTTCATAGGCAACTGAAACAAGGTCACAACCAGGTCTTTGATAACCCCGAGACATTGAACTTTCCTGGAGTCAAAGGAATAGAGGTCATGATAGGCTCGGGTGACTTCTAGTCCTAGTTCTTCCATGACAATTTTGGGCATGAGGTTGTGAGAAGCCCCCGAATCCATCAAACAGTTGTGCAGTACCTTGTCATGTATGTTCAAGGAAGTGTAGAAGGGAGAGGATGAGTCATTCCTGTCTTCTACCATAGGACCTAGAATAACTGCAGGCTTTTCATCTTGCAAATTGATGGAGTTTGTGTAAGTTTTAAACCTGCAAAGTAAAGCAATGCATATAGATTCTTAAGCAATATAGAAATTAATCAATGGCTCATACACAGAGTACACAGAGATTTTTACCGGAAACCCTCAATCGGGAAAACCTTTCTTATTTTCATTATGTCGAATTTCACCATTCGCCATACAATATATACAATGTTTTTAGGTATTCCATAGATACCAAAACCCTAATCCCTTAATCCAGGATTAATTTACAAATCAGCTAAAAATAGCAAAATCCGCTAAAAATAGACGCAGTTGTCGTATCTGACGCACCCACACACACACACACATGCAAAGAATATAACACACACCCAACAGTTTGTGGGAAGGCTTGAGACCTCAGACTGTAAAAGATCAGAGAAGCGTTTCTTGAACCCTTCATGTTTAATCAATTCGGTTAGGGGCACAGGGATTCTGATTTTTTGAATTTCATGCTCGAAATTAAAAGAAGATGAGAGCTTTGGGATTTCTCTTATTTCGGGAACATGACTCTGAACTATGGGAGAGAGGGGTCGAGGCTTCTTACCTCTATGACTGTCTTCTACTTCATTAGCAGGTTTCTCTGTTCTAGTAGGCTTCTCAGGGACATCAGGTGTTACTGCCTTCTTCTGAGACCTCGGGTCATACCTGCCTTGGCGGCCACTAGTCTTGTTTTCCTTGCTCAGTTCATTCAGCTGACTGTTCATGAGAGACTCCTCGTATGATGATTGAGTTAGATGAGGAAAAGGAGGAGTCTCTCCGAAGCAATGGATTTCAGGATCAAGCTCACCTGTTTCCCCTTCTTCTTCCTCGGTCATAAAATTGTTTTGGAAGGGGGCCTGAATCTTCTAGTCTTCTCTGTCTCTTCCCTTCTCCCTTTGCACGGTTGGGGAAGTGATATTGTTTGGCCTCTTGAAACCTCCTTTGTTTTCGGCGCTCTGAGGGCCCTTGTATGCTTGCCTCCCTTCCATCTTTATCCTCTCCATCTCTGCAGACAGAGACTTCACCATCTTGGTCAGTTCATCCACTTGAGGGTGGGGCACTGATGGGCTAGAGGTTGAGGTTTCAGATATTCCCTTTCTTTTGTCTGTGTCGGCCTTGTTCCTCAGTCTGTTAGCTGCTAATACATTGGATTCCACTTCTATGGCCGCATCTTACATTTGAGCTAAGGAGGTGGCTCTTCTATCTCTCAGTAACAGACATAAATCAGGGCCAAACGCACTAGCATAAGAAATTTTGGCCGAGGCTTCTTAGGGCTTTATTTCAGCAGGAATTTTATTATACATCTTATTGAATCTTTTGGAGAAGTCAGAGACAAACTCTCCTTCCATTTTCTTCAAAGACCCAAAATCTGTCATGTAATACATGAAATCTTTCCTATCATCCCACTGCCTCAGGAAAGCACTATCCAAAGCTTTGATTCCAGTAATAGATCCGGGGGCCAATCCTCTAAACCACTTCCTCACCTCGCCATCCAGGCTCTAGATGAAGACTCTCATCCAAACATCTTCATTTTCAATGTTCAGGTTGTCTGCATAACTGTAGAAAGCAGCCAGGTGCTCTTCCGCAGTTATGTCTCATTCCCCGGTGAACTTGGGCATGTATTTCAAGTAATCTCCAGCAGGGAGAGGATTCATTGGATGAGGTAGGATTAAGGGGGAATATCTGGTAGTGACTATGGCATCCATTCTATTTAGAGGGGGATTAGCACCAGCCATAGGCATATTAGGTGGAGGAGAGCTTGGAGGAGAAGGAGTTCGCGAAGGGGCTACTGGGAATGAGTCTCGAAGTGGAGTGGGAAACAAGAGGGGATTTAAGGAGAAGACTAACGAGCTCAAGTCAGCAGGTGCTCCTCTTTGTGTAGGAGTGGGGAAATATTCTGTAGTCTTGGATCTACGCCAAGGCGCAACTTCAGAGGAGAGGGGAGTGACAAGGATTTCTCCCTCCAATCCCAGACCAGGAGGGGAAAACTAAGCAGGAACACTCCCAAAATTCAGGAAACGGGAAACCTCTGAAGGAGGTCTAGTAAGAAATCGAGGAGGAGAAAATGGAGTTCTTACAGAAGGAGATGGCGGATTACCTGGTTCAGCGATGGAAGCTTCTTCTTCAGGGGCCTTTCCTTTTCTGAGAACTACCTCTGGATCAGTTTCAGATGTAGCTAGAGGCAGCTGTGGGTGAGACCGCGTGTGTCTGCCTTTGAAAGCCACAATTAATAGAGAAGGTTCTCCCCAGCAGAGTCGTCACAATGGAGTCGCCAGGTGCACAGTAGAAATATTCAAAGGCTCTGATACCTGATGCACCTTCGGAATCAGAGGTTCAATGTCGTTCAATCCCGGGGAAAATTTTCAACTTCGTCCCCGACAACGACGCCATAAATGTTAGCGTCAGAAGTCACCCCTGGATTGCAGTAGGAGCAGAGCCCGACGCCCATCAGTTTATGTCATGATTTTCTTAATGGGGTGATCAAATGGAGATTAACTCAAATGATGTGGTTCCAACTCCGAAACTAGGCTAGGCATGCATGGGTAAGTGAGGTCTTAGATAACTTTAGACAGTGAGTTGTAGTAAGGTTGAGTAGGGGGAAGACTTGTATCAGAGAGGTGCAAAGGTCTATCGTAAACATCAGGTTTCTAACAGGCTATGGGAGAAGACATCTAAACGCAAGATCTTCTTGCATTCAAATGCAAAACGCCGGAGAATACAACAATGCAACAATAAATCCTTTATCATAACATGATTGCAATAATTTGCACGAATCAGTCGTTCATGAAATTTCTCAGCATAAGATGAAAATTAGATGGAGTAAGAAAGACTGTCTATCATAAAACAAGAAATCTCACATACAGATGCATAACCAGAGAACTAGAGTGTGTTAAAACTTTACAATCGGGAGCTTCGCTCTACCATCGATACCTTAAAAAATGCAAAAACTGAGTACATATACTTGGGCATATTTGCCCAACAGGGGCGTGCTCGCCCTCCAAGGCATAGCGTCTCTTCAATCAATCTTTGGGTGGAATTCCTTTGTCATACATCTCCTTAACTTCGCATGGCCTTTGCAGAGGAGGAGTAGCTGAACCAGTAAATGCTGAGTTAATGTGTGCAAACCTCCTCCGGCTAGTCGAGAACTCGACATGGCATCTCTGGAAAAATGGGTACACAGGACCCTCTCGAGCAGTCCGCTTGCCAAACCCTCCATTCCTCACATTTAATGAATGAGGAGAGGTTTCAACCACCCTTTCTCGCCTTCATTTATTCCAAGCGAAGACCAGGACCGAGGTCAGATCAAATGGCACTTGGAGATCGCGGTAATTCCTTCTGTGAACATACACGATGCCTTCGGCCCTTCCTGAGCAGCTCTTTTCTTTCACAAGTGACCACAGGCTTACCCCAAGGTGCCCTCGGTGTTCATAAATGGGAAGGAGCTAATCCTTGCTTCTTGAAATTGCGATGAGCGAAATGCCGAGGCGGCTTAATCTGGCGCCACGCACCCCTCTAGATCTAACGGTCCTGAATTCACTTCGGTGATGTTGTGGGTTCGGGTCCTGGACACTCCTGACACCTCGCACATTGGGAATATGACGATGCTGGACCTTGCTTATCATGGCTGCGATGGGCAAAAAGGCGAGGAGCCTTATCGCACGCCAGGTGTCTGCTTCAAATGGACGGCTGAGACTGCCCCCTGATACTGTGGGCCCAACTTTAAAAGTTATTTCCCTTTTGTGATTCATGAGTTCATGGGTTAAAGACCCTCGGCTTCCTTTTCTAAACTCCCGATCCCCAAGATGGCGATATGGGTCGGGCCCCCTTTTTGGTCAGCGCTCTCTGCATGAAACCGTCGACCATAGCCCAAGTACTAATGCCTCTCGCAACTCGCGGCTTCGCGAGCTGGAGTATCAAATTTTGGCATTCTCCCCTCGCGAAGTCCCGAGACGCGATGGTCAGCGAAGGCTGACCCCCTCTAGGCACTTTTCGTAACTCGTAATCTTCGCGCAACTAAAAGACATAGTCTGCCCTCTAAACTCACAAACCCCGAGCTCGAGAAATAACACTGCGCTTGAACTGCTTGCGATCAACGACCCTTGTAACTTCGCGAGTGCCTCCCCGGGGATTCCAACCGTTGACTTCCTTAAAAATTTTAGCACCATACTTGATGCGACTCGGTTAATATGCAATTACCCATCAATCGCTGCTCTGCTCTATTGCTAAATCTTTTCCGCCGAAGAATGAAATGCCCGCTCGCTTGATTTTAAGTTCGAAAAGGACTTCTTCTGTGTGCAGCGCTTGGGCGCTTCTCGTGCAACCTGCAAACCCAGATATCCCTATGCCGAAGACAAGTAATGTTGCTAACAGATACATAGTTGAGGGTTTTATGGTTATGTTGTATTACTGAAGTTTTTGGTATAGTTTGAGGCTGAATAACAATGAGAGTTTGATGTCCAGTCCATGTGAGGGTTATTACACTTGATCATGATTGTATACACATGCATGACACATGACTAGAGAGACATATATGCATTTAGGTAAAGGATATGTATGAAGATGTATGCATATGGAACAACTACAGATTGGGCACAATGACAAGTTGTAGGTTGATGTGACAGAGGCAACAAAGGGTCAGAGTTTTAGAAAGGTGAAAACTCTAGTTCTCAGAATGTGTACGTAGGCTGTAGTATAGAAAGGATGCGTACATATGCAGGCTGCAGTATAGACATGGCACGTACATACGCGAGATGCAACACAGACAGGTCATGTACCTGTTGGTTTTTGTTTGTACATGAATGTTACAGGTACATGTTGATCACATGCTATTGGTACAGGTTGGTTACAGGTTTTGGGCACAGATTGGTACAGGTTCACAATGGTATATCTCACAGTGACAGTGTGGCAGTGGTTTCATCATCTATTTGGAATTTAATTTTAGGGTGACAGGACGATGTAAGGATATGTGGTTATAGCCACCTTCCGGTTGTAGCGGGAGAACATAGGGGGTTGTAGACTCCTTCTAGTTGAAGCCAAAGAATTGGGAAGTTGGAGCTTCCCTCAGGTTGTAGCCTGGAAATAGCAGGTTGAAGCCTCCTTCTAGTTATAGCTGGAAAACAAAGGAAGTTGGTACTTCCAATTAATGTAATTCTTAAAGACATATAAGAAAAAAACATTCTGTGGTTTTCTCCCGCATTGGGTTTCCACGTAAAATACCAGTGTACTGTGTATGTGTGTGATTTATTATTGTTCATGGTTTATTTATTCTGCACATGATTGAATGATATTGGTAAATTGATCGTAAAGACAAACAACACTTATATACTGTGGTTAAAAAGGATTAAAAATATGTATTACCGATTCACCCCCCCTCTCAGTAATCCAACAACCTTTGATTGCATTCATTGTTTCATCAACTCGTAAAAAGTAAGCTACAATGTTTTCATCTTCCTTCATATTTAGTAGTCAAATTGACCTATGTAAGTTTAAAGCTTGGCCACCTTAACTTTGGCATCCCCTTCATAAAAATTATGAATTTTGTCCCATATTTTCTTTGCAGAATCACAATGCATAACCTTGACATATACTGAATCGACTAAACCATTCAGGATAGAATTTTTATCCCTCTAATTGTTTTGAATGAGTTTCTTTCCATCATTGTTTGTTGGAGGAGTGGCACACTCTTTGTATCTGTCTACTACCGATTTACAAGCATCAAATCCTTGTGCTTGTACATATGTTTTCATCCTTATGATCCAGAATGCATATTTATGTCCATCAAATTGTGGTATTGTTGGATTACTGAGAGGGGGGC
>CBVK0101998726.1:0-18080 GCA_900067695.1 Picea abies
TCCATTGCCATTCCTCATGCATACATCAAAATCCAACTATTCATAGAAATGATACATACCTTTTGAACCAATGGATGGATCTGATGTATATGAGCACTCTAGACCTTCCTGGGAGCTTGATCTCAGAATCTAGAACCTCTGCACCTTCATCTTCTCAAGTTTCATGGCTTTATCAACATGTACTCACCCTATACATAGCCAACCCGCGTATGTACTCACCCTATACATA
This sequence comes from Picea abies, assembly GCA_900067695.1. Lineage (NCBI taxonomy): Eukaryota > Viridiplantae > Streptophyta > Pinopsida > Pinales > Pinaceae > Picea > Picea abies. The sequence continues at coordinate 230 of CBVK0101998726.1, forward strand.
GACATCCCAATAATGTGTACGCACCCTATACACAGCCATCCCACGTAAGTATGCATCCTATACATAGCCAGCCCGTGTACGTGTACTCACCCTATACACAGACAACCCGTGTATGCCTCAGAAAATAGGGTTTTCTGTGAATCTGAGAATTTTGTCGTCAACCCTTCATGCTACCTCAGATGTTCGCCACTTAAGATGTATCCACAAGTATTTACAAGAAGCTTTACATAACAAAATAGATATACAATATGTACAAGTGTGTTTTTATGAGTGAGCTTTGTCTCTTATTTATATCTTCATGTAGCCTTACACTTTCCTTATTTTAGGGCTTCTTCATTTAAAATAATTTCTTTTTGCAAAGCACTTTGACTCTTGGAGGCTTCTATAAGACTCATGAGGGTTCTCCAACTTCATATGGTCATATCTCTCTAACTATGAGGAGTTATGTGACGTTCCACATACCAACAGAAACGACATGACAAACACTATCCATCTAGGATAGTTTCACTCACAAATTCACTGTCCTTCATCTCATTATTCTTCAAATAAGCATAGGTTCTCTCACTCTACAAAGCGTCTTCCCATGAGGGCTTTCACCATAAGGGTACCACTTTGGAGTTCATCCATTTTTACTTCTTATCAACCATGACAAGATAATAATGAGTCATCTTTACATCAAACAATCTTGGGTCCATTACCCAAACCTTGTGCCACGGGGCTTTCTTCAAGGGTTGACATCAATGACAACCAACTTTAATCAACAATCTCCCCCTTTGGCATTGATGGCAACACTATGATGCAATACTGAAAACATATCACTCATGCTCCCCCTAGAACCATGCCTTTGTCCTCTGTATCTGATAAATCTGCCCCCCCCTGGAACCATGCCTTTGTCCTCTGTCTCTGTCCTCTGCATCTTATAAATCTGCTCCCCCTGGAACCATGCCTTTGTCCTCTATCTCTGTCCTCTGCATCTGATAAATCTCTCCCCCTTTGTCATCAATGGCAAAGGTATCTTTCCATCCGGGGTTGCTCCCCCTGACTGAACTGTCCTCTTATGATGCTTCCTCGTGTAAATCTAAGACATATAAGATAAGCATTCAAAAAACATTCATTTTGGGGTAGAAATAACTCCAAGTATCTAGTGAATATATTCAAAGGATTCCCGTGGAAGTGGTTTTGTGAAGATGTCTGCCACTTGTTCTTTTGTGCCCACATACTCAACTCCGATGTTCTTTTTTGCAACCTTCTCCCGTAGAAAGTGATACTTGATTGGAATTTGCTTCGTCTTGGAGTGCATCACTGGGTTCTTCGAGATACTGATGGCACTTGTATTATCACAATAGATTGGAATGGGATCATCATACTCAACCTGTATATCTGTCAGAGTTTGTTTCATCTAAAGAACCTGTGTACAACATGATGCTGCTACAATATACTCTGCATCGTCTGTAGATAAAGATACTGACGATTGTTTCTTGCTTAGCCATGATACCAAACACTCACCTAAGTAGAACGTTGCTCCACTGGTGCTTCGTCGGTCATCAATACAACCTACCCAATCTGCATTTGTGTAGGCAATAAGTGATAGATCTTTTCCTTTTGTATACCATAATCCAAACTCTTATGTTCCTTTGGGATATCTAAAAATTCTCTTTACTGCTAATACATGTGATTCCTTTGGTGCTGCTTGAAATCGTGCCACCTGTCCAACTGCCTGCATTACATCTAGTCTGGATGCAGTCACATATAGTAGGTTGCCAATCATTGACCTATATTGCCTTTGATTTGTAGACTTCGAATCATCATATTTTCTCAACTTACATCTGGTTTGCATGGGAGTGATAACTGGTTTGCAAAACCGGTCCGTTTTTCATGGCAGACAGTTCCAAATTTTGTGGGATTGGTGGCTATTTTTGGCCGAGGCAGTTGAAACCGACCTGGGAAACTTATGAGGAGGTCTATCCTATTTATTGAGAGGATTTGTATGTAAAGAGGTTTGACCTGTGAGGTTCTGTGGGCTTGACAGTGGGCTTTTCCATTCCAGATAGCCTTTTCTGTAATCATGAAATGATTGATTAGTAATAGACATGTTTTTTACAGGATTCTTGTGTGGATTTGTTGGTGGCGTTTTCTTTTCTCTGTCAAGTATTTTCCTGTCATATTTCATTTGTTTTCAATTCTTATTGTCAGGAGATAGTAACAGAGCAAAATTTATTAGCAAATACTTTGCATCTGCTCTTTTGATAATCTTTATGTTTCTCTTCCAAAAAGCTCAGTTAAGGAATTCTTAGCTACTCCTCTGCTTGGATTTTTTCCTCCCCTAGTTCTTCCTCAAATCAACACCATGCAAACTTAAATTAGATCCAACTTTTCCACTACCTTTCCCTGTATAAGAGCTTTGTCTAGATCTAAGAATGAATCACATATTTAAGCGCAGACCCCATTTGCCCAATGACCCTCCTTGCTGTCCCAAAACAACTATTTAAAAACCCCAACCCCATACTTTCATAGCTAGGCTAATATTCTTTTCAAACAAAGCTATACCAGATAGAGATATCCCTCTATGAGTATTGGAGGGCTAGATCCAAGACTCGAAGTGGTTTTGATGTTGCCTCTGTGACTGCGTCACAGCCTTGGGCAAATTATAGAGTGCTAACAGAATGGCGACTCCACTGGGGAACTTTCCCCAGTAGTACACTTTAAAGCTCCAGATCTGATCGCTGATGGTGGACAGTGACCAGACACAAGAAGGCTGAGATCATTCACCTGACAACTCCAATCAGCTCCAGACATTGTCAACTCAAAGACTCCACTGGAGGAAGAACCTGAAGCATGGCCAAGCAGCCTAGAAAGACCAGGTACTCAAGTTCCAATTGCATTCAAGACATCTTTGGTTTTATCTGCAATTATGTCTTGTCTTTTTCTAAGCCTGATCAAAAGTATATTGCTGAAGATTACTTTGACCATCTGTTAATTGATGAGTCTGAAGAGATCAAATCCCCAATCGTGGATTATGTACATACTCATACACCTGTGCACACCCCAGATGCACCTGTAGAAACCCTAGTGAGACATAAGCCCCCTGCTTTATCTCCCACTCTTGCTAAACCTCTGGATGGTTGTAAGCCCCTTGCCTCATCTCCTGTGCTTGCAAAATTCCCAGATCGATACAAGCCTCTGGATTTGCCTCCTTTTCTCCATGACCTCCCTGTCAATTACATCAATAATCTGCCCAGGTTTGATGGAGAGAATGCCAATATTACTGCTGAAAAGCATATTCAAAACCTTGAGGATTTCCTTGACCTTTATGAGGTTGAAGATGATGATGTATGTATCAGGATGTTTGCCCTGTCTTTGGGAGGTAAATTTAAAGATTGGTTTAAGAACCTTCCAGCTACAAGCATCAGAAATTTTCAGTAGTTCATGCAATTTTTCTTAGATAGGTGGGTGATCATGAGAAATGTTTTTCTCATCTTGGAAGAGTATGACCATTTGAAAAGACAACCAAGGGAAACAATACAACAATTTTCAGCGAGGTTCAATGAGGTGTATCATTCAATACCTGTGGATGTAAGGCCACCTCCTGGTTTATCCAAATTGCATTTCCCAAATGCCTTTGATCCTGAGATGGCATTCCAATTAAGAGAAAGGAACACTACAAGCCTTGAATAAATTCATAACATTGCAGTTGATGTGGAGGCCAACTTGTTAATCAAAAGGTCAAAGTTAAAGGACAAAGAAATGGAGTAGCTAAAGTCATCAGAAGCTAAACTGGAAATTTTGGGCAGTGCCATGGAAGAGATGATGCAGAAGATCAATAGGAAAGATGAGCTTGCTGTCGAAAGACATCATGGTCCATTGTTTTCAAAGAAAGAAAGTGTCATAGTTCCCAAACATTTTGCTGCTCACCCTTGGTACCATGGTTTGGCTAATGATTCTTTCATGCATTCCATTCACCATACAGTCAAAGATGAAGCTCCATATCAACTTGCAGAGGAACAACCAGTTGATATGATGTGCATGTTTGACGACATTCCTTACTTGGATTGTCCACCCAAGTGTGACCAGTATGATGATGATCATGAAGCTGGAATAGAGGTTGTCTGTTCAAAGAAACCAACAACATGTCATTGGCAGGAAGGAGATCATTTACAGTTCAGATGTGACAATCAACCCTTGCACAACAATCATGACAACGATGAGGAAGAGACAAAAAATTTCAGAGAAAGGGAAAAATCTTTGCCCTTATGTTTCTCATCTTTTCAATTTCTGAAAATAAACTCTAGGCTAGTTGTAAATAGTGAAGACAAAAATTTTCTTGATCAATCAGTTGAAGATGCCTTTAAGGATGTTGAGGTTGTTCTAAATCTAGAGTTGCTGCCTTTTACCTACTTTGATTTTCAAATTTCAAATGAAAGCTTAAAGCCTAAGACAAACTGTGAGTTAATCCAAAATAACTCTGTACCATTGTGCTTTAATTCATTTCAAATTTTGAAGGAGACTCTTGAATAAGTGTTGAAGGATGAATACAGAAACAACAGGAAATTTCATTTGAATCAATGCAACAGTCTTGTCAGTCTTTTCAGGATCCAATAGCTGATCGGTTGGATGGCCTGTTTGGTCAAAATCATTCTCCATCATCCAGCTATGGGATAAAACGCTGCTATGATATGGATATGATAGGACAGTCAACTACAGGGGTGTGTTCAACAAAAGTCACATTAAAAATCCCATCAGAGTAGTTGTATCCATGTCAGGAAATACATGAGGATGAAGATAACATAGATACAGTGCCAGAGCTGCTATCCAAAAATCAAGGAACATGTCATTTCTACCTTGATCCTGTAGCTACCTATATGGAGAATTTTCTCATTGTAGAGCCTCAATCTATCTTTGGCGTTACTTTTGTTCTTCACGATTGTCGGGGTCTCTGTTGTAAAGATCAATCATGTTTTCGGCAGTGGCCTTTACACTTTGTAGTTTTGAGTCTGTGGGAAAAAGGTCAAGCTTCTCTTTTCACTGTGCTAACGAGCAGTCAAACAGTCCTCTGGTCTCAACAACTACTTGATTGGCTGCATTGGCATTATTGTATCATTTAGAACGATGAAATCGTCAGTAGCGTAGGGTAGGTAGCAGTTATGAATAAGCTCAACATTCCGAGCATCTCTTTTTCAGTAGTGTTTATTTTAATTTGGTTTCAGTTGCAAGATCAAAATAGGTAAAAGTTGCAGAATAAGGTTTTGGGACCAGCCCAATGGATAAAGCACCGGTCTGCATGATTCACAGGTCTGTGGTTCTTGACACCTCCTGAAAGAAGCTGCCATCCTCAGGTGGATCCTATGTTGGGGTCCTATAATTATAGGCAACTCGATTCTTCGATTGTTGATTTGGCGTTTCTCTCGTGATGATGAAGTCTGGCTCGGTTGATCCCATTTTCTTCCCTCCATTCTTTTTGCTTGATCCCCCATCACCCTGTTGCACCCTTCATCCATGCTGCACCCTCACTCCCTTGTCCTGTTGCCCCATTGACTACCTCTCGCTTGTTACCCATCCATGAATAATCAGACTTAGAATGAACATAATAATAATAAAGTTAATTAGATTAAATAAGTAAGGTTAGTATAGTGAAGATAGATTAAATTAATTAATAAATAACTAGTTAATAATTAATTAATAATTAATTAAGTTAAAAAATCTAAATTAGTAGTTGGGTTAGAATTTAATTAATTAAAATATATAAATAAAACATATAATATAAAAAACAAACATAAAAAACAAATTAAATAAAATAAACAAAAAGTAATAAAACAAATTATATAACAAACAAATAACATAATATAAAACAATACAAAACAAATATATTTAAAACAATATAAAACAAATTTAAAACAAACAAAACAAAAACTTAAACAAAACCTAAACAAAAACATAAAATATTTAAAAAAAAAAACATGTAATAAATAATATTAAAACTAAAAACAAAACTTAAAAAACTAACATATCCTAAGTTCTACCCCACCCAACTCCCGCTCACATTTTATACCTCACGCCCCTCCATCATATCCCATACATTTAAATCAACGAACGACAAAAATTCCGGACCCCCCCTCACCATCCGGACTTTAACGAGAGGGGGGGTCCGGAATGATGGTTTCCAAATACCACCCCCCATCCACGTGTCAGCCCCTGATTCCAGCGGACCCCCACCCCTAAAACCGCTTACCACCTCGGGGGGGTCTGGAATACAGCTTTCCCAAAATTAATACCACTTTTCCCATTTTTCACAAATTTTTGCCTGTTCATCATGTGTTTGTCCGAGGCATTTTTTGGGCACAAAAAAAGGAATTTTTAAAAATCGAGAGAGGTTTTTCTCCATAACGCGATGAAGAAAAAAAAACCTCTCTTAGTTTTTTCACAGGTGTCACGAGAGGGGAGAATCGAAGCCATCTTCGAGGCCCATTTTTCTAGATTCTCAATTTTCCGTTACAGTCCCGATCTTGCAGGAGCTGTTACGGCCAGATGGAGGCAATTTTGGAGAAACCGAAGGAGGTTTTTGTCCAGAACATGCCCATATACAATAAACTCCTTCATTTTTCTCCCAAGTGTCATCGTTGAAGAGAAACACATGTCTTTTTGGACCCCTTTTTCGTAGAAAACCGGTCCGTTTTTCATGGCAGATAGTTCCAAATTTTGTGGGATTGGTGGCTATTTTTGGCCGAGGTGGTTGAAACCGACTTGGGAAACTTATGAGAAGGTATATCCTATTTATTGAGAGGATTTGAATGTAAAGAGGTTCGACCTGTGAGGTTCTGTGGGCTTGACAGTGGGCTTTGCCATTCCAGAAAGCCTTTTCTGTAATCATGAAATGATTGATTAGTAATAGACATGTTTTTTACAGGATTCTTTTGTGGATTTGTTGGTGGAATTTTCTTTTCTCTGTCAAGTATTTTCCTGTCATATTTCATTTGTTTTCAATTCTTATTTTCAGGAGATAGTAACAGAGCAGAATTTATTGGCAAATACTCTGCATCTACTCTTTTGATAATCTTTATGTTTCTCTTCCAAAAATATCAGTTAAGGAATTCTTAGCTGCTCCTCTGCTTGGCTTTTTTCCTCCCCTAGTTCTTCCTCAAATCAACACCATGAAAACTTAAATTCAATCCAAATTTTCCACTACCTTTCCCTGTATAAGATCTTTGTTTATATCTAAGAATGAATCACATATTTAAGCGCAGACCCCATTTGCCCAATGGCCCTCCTTGCTGTCCCAGAACAACTATTTAAAAACCCCAACCCCATACTTTCATAGCTAGCCTAATATTCTTTTCAAACAAAGCTATACCAGATAGAGAGATCCATCTCTGAGTCTTGGAGGGCTAGATCCAAGACTCGAAGCGGTTTTGATGTTGCCTCTGTGACTGCCTCACAACCTTGGGAAAATTACAGAGTGCTAACAGTACCTGGAATTGACATTGACCAAACTCACTCGGGCTCCTTGGAGGGTATACCCACGATTATGTGTGGGAGATTGCACCAGAGTGTAAGTCCGTTAAGTAGGTTGTCAACATAACTTTTCCACCCTAGCCCAGCCCCTTCTCATCTCGTTGTTGCGATGTTGGATTTCATCACCAATTAGTGACTTCAGAATTAGAAGGTCTTGTTTGCTTGGTGTTGCTTCCTAGATTTTGTTTACTAGTGCGTGTTGTTTGTTTCTCAAAGTTGACCATAAGATTTTCTTTGTGAAGTTTGTCACTCGTTTACAATATCTCCTCCATGTCGTTCACATAGAATGTAGGGTTTATCTCTAGAGCATCTAGAAGGTTCTCAACCCTTGCCTACAAATACACCTGAGGGCTCTCCTCAACAAAGTGAAGTCACAGTCGTCACCACGCCCCAAGTGGAACGCACTGACTCTCTAGAATATTTTTGAATTACAAATACTCGAGAGGACTTTCAACTTCACCCTGATTCTGAGCGACCTTTTATGCGACTGAATTCTTCCAGAGAATTAGTTGTTACGTCTTCTGGATCACCAGTTGGACCCTTTCCAGGCATAGAATGCCAAGATATTTTTTGGTCTATAGGTGTTTTTTGATGGGACCTTTTTGGTCCTGGTTCACCTATGATTTCCGAAATCAATCCACCAGTGATTACTGAAATCTCTAGTCCAGAGACAGTACCGTTGACTACCGCTTATCACTTTACTGTCCCTGCCGAAATGGCCCATCTTGTAGATACTATGAGTGTTCCAATTAGGTTTACTGCGGTTAGTCTTTCTCCTATCAACACACCGTGAATGCCCAACGTCACTCCGACACTACCACCTGGATACCATGCATTGAATGCTTCCATTCTTACTCCTGCTCAAACTCCATCCGGCTCTCCTGGTGGTCCTTCTTCTTCTGGACACTCTCTTCCTGGTTTTATTCCAACACTCCCTTAATTTCCTTTTGGAGGACCTTCTTCATTTTCTACTAGCAGTTTTAATCCTAGTGGCGCTATTCCGTCATTCACTCCAAATTATCAGATTCCGGTTGGTGGAAAATTTCACCAAGGTGGTACGACTCAACCCCCTTTCAGCGGGCAAAATACTTTTGGTGCACAAATTCCAATTGGAGCACAACCCCCAATTGGAACATTACCTCCAATTGGCACACCACCTTCGATGGGAGGACCGACCCCACCTTATGGGAAAAACATTCCTCCATCCTTGGCCCAGTATTGGAATCAATTGATACAACATCCTCCTCAATTGACTGGGGGGCAACAGTTTCCAGCTGCTTCTATAATACCCCCTAGTGTGGGCCAACCATATCCAGGTTCGTTCAATCCCATTTGGGGGGAGAATGCTCAAACTCAAGTCCTTGTTCCAGGGTATAATCCTGTGAGCTACTATCCTCTCCAACCACCACCACATCTACCTGGGTCTTCACATTATATGCAGACTGCTTATGGTCCTACTGGTTTGCCGATAGGGCTTCCTCCCCAAAGCCACCAGTACCCGCAAGTGAATCGACAATTACCCTTTATCGCCACTTTGGATCTTTCAGATTTGTCAAGTATTTTAAATGATCATATTCACCACTCTCCCCAATGGCCTGCTATACCAACCAAGCTTCCATCGAACATTCCTAAATTCGACGACAAAGTAGGAGAGGACCCAAACAATCACGTTATGACTTTTCACCTATGGTGCTCATCCAACTCATTGATGGATGACTCTATTCGTTTACATCTTTTTCAACGAACCCTCATAGGTTCTGCTGCGAAGTGGTATATCGAATTGCCACGAGGTTTCTTCTCTGACTTCAACACCCTCGCTATGGCTTTCCTTACGCATTACCAGTTATTGATCCGTTATGAAATAGGGACTAAGATTTTGACTTCCTTCAAACAGAACAAAGCCACTCATATATCCGATCACATCCATGAGTGGCGAAGGAGATGACGTCTCATTAAACTTGAGCTCCCCGATCAGTTGCTAGCAGAGTGGCGAAGGAGATGACGTCTCATTAAAATCATTTGTGAACGACATCAGTCATGACATTGCCATGGGTGGCATAGTCACGGAAGAGCAGGCTATCATTCATGCTCAATATCTTGACCTCGTTTACTCACAAACAGAACCCTTTACGATTTACTACCTGACCTACCTCATCCTAATGCTTCCATCACTTCAACTACTCCAACTACTTCGCATGCAGCTGACAATGTGATTAGCTCTTCCCAGGCCCAACCATATTCTGCCTCAAGCACCAACCCCAAATCTGTTTCTTCTAATGTTCAAAATGCTCCGTCTCCTGCCCCTCCCACCGGCAAGACTTCTGAGGTAAATGCCGTTCAATCTACCCCAGTCGGTAAAAACAAGTACTTGTATTTTTATTGTATGATACTTCTTGTGTGTTACTATAGCTTACTTTTGTCATTATCTGGTCTCTGCCCTTATGTGATGTTGTGTTTGATTTCCAGATGTCGGAGTCTTCGCTACCCTATATTGGCTTCACTGATGGCACTAGTCATAGTCCTCAGAACCTTGCCTCCGTTGCATGGGCAATTTATGCCCCTACAAACGAACTTGTCTCCTTACAAGGTGTGTGTCTCGGCCGTGCAACCAACAACATTGCAGAGTATATCACAGTTATTGAATTATTGGTTGATTCTATCTCGCTTGGAATTTGTCATTTGGTTGTGTGACTCGATTCATAGCTGGTAGTACTACAGTTAAGTAATGGCTACACTATTCGAAGTCCTACTTTGTTACGGGTGTATTTGCGAATTCGTCTCTTAGAACGTTATTTTGATTACATTGAATATCAACATATTCCTAGATGTTTAAATATATTAACAGATGCATTGGCTAACTATGTATTAGACATACATTTGGATCATTTATAAATCAATCACATCAATTTTCACACAATACAAGGTAAACCGATAGAAGCCGTCTGTATATATAACGATCAAAAGAGTTTTTTATAAAAAGTTTTGTCTGAAGACCAAAATATCAAAATCTGAAGCTCATAGATTCTACAAGGTGATGTTCATGGTAACACACGACTGCCCGAGCAACCCTACAGAGTAGTCGACTCATGGCCCCTGACACCCCTACTATATGACGCTGATCGCGTCGTGGAACCTCTTCAAGAGGCATGTCTGGAATATCTGCGGTCAGGGCCTCTAGATTTTGTTCCACTACTTGGTAATCCTTGGCATATTGTGGCACTGCCACTACCTCCCCTCGCCACTGAATGGGAGAAGTACCAGGAGGTCGATAAGGTCCAACATCTGTGTAATCAAAAATGAATTTTGTATTTAGTCTTTGGACGAACATATAAAAAACATTTGAATATGATAAAAATTCACAAAAACATTTTAAAAGGAAAAAATGTGTGTACTTCTTACCAAGTTCCCCCCACTGAGCATCCTCTGCCAGTACTAAGTCCGGATCTCCTCAGAAATCCAACCTGGCATAAGCATAATCATCAACCATGAACATCTGTGGTTGAATCCAGTCAAAGAAAGTATCATCATACTTGATGATTAGTCCAGCTACATGCCGAGCCATGAGCCGACACCATCTCAACATCCTTGGATCCCTGGGAGCCGGTAAATTCCACTCAACCTGCAGTCTCAGTAATGGAACCCTCTCAAGGAAGAATGACACTAACAAAGATCCATACCCAAATTGCTTCAGGTTACCTCGTTTTCATTTGGTCAACTGCTTTTTCATACTACGAAGCACTGCATCTGCCCAGTTGAAAACTCAAGATTCAGTACACTCTGTAGCATACTAGAAGTAACTCTGTAGTGCCATGTGAGGAGTGGAGCTCCCTGCCATCCGAGCTATGGTGAACAAGATAGTACAGAGGGTCAAATCCCGTACTCCCCAAATAACTACTTTTTCTTTCTTCCTCTCTGCCTCGGGAACACAGTGTAAATGGCAATACTCACTCATGGGCAACCCACCACCTCTGCCACCAGTCAGGCTCACATGGTACCCCCACCGTGACAGTCCATTCAAGAAGTAAATGTCCTCAATATCTAAGGACAGTGTGTGGACCCCCACATGAAATATTTGCTGATCGGGATCCCACATACGCACAAGGTACTCTAATAACCTGACTTGGGCCTTCATGCCCAGGATATGAAATTACTTCAGAAGGCCACAGTTTCTCAAAGCAACAATAGTGGGTGGATGATTTATGGCAATAACATTGTCTTCTTTGTGCTCCCTTTCAAGCCATTCAAGAACCATTTTGATGGCCAATTACCTGCATAAGAAGCACAAAAGGAGGATTAACAACTCTATTCATGATTTGGTTCCTTTTTATTGGGTAAAATCTTAAAAAACTTTTGTGCTTTGCAGTTCTCACAGGTGCCCTTTGGGAACAGTGTGAGAACCTCGCAGGCTACTGTGGGCTCACCTGCGAGAATCACTCATTCTTGCAGGTCCCGTGTAGCCCACCTGCGAGAATGGATGAGCACAAGTAGGGCTCATAAAATCAACTCAAAAATGAATTTTTGACCAATAAAAATGAAAAATTAAACCATGAACGAGTAGAGGACAAAGAGTCTACCTCATTGTCGCTGACGACTCAACGAATGGATGTTCGTAACTCCCGCAATCCGACGCTGAAGTTCGAGGGTAAAAGAGGGGTTTTTGATCTCAAATAGTGGAAAAGTGAAAATGATATGGTAAAAAGAGTTTTACTCCTTTTTATTTACTTTTACCATGTTGTTTGGTTTTTTAATAATTATTTATTTATTAAACCCTAATCCCTAATGCCCTTTTGAGTGTAACTTTTGCAGGCGTAACAACTTTGATGGTCATGTACCGGGAGGTGGACATAATTTTTCTTTTCCCATCGCATGTTTTGATTGTTTTTTATGGTTTTTGTATAAAACCTTGAGTGTGGTCTTTGTCCGTTCTCGCGCTCGAAAATACATGAGAACGCGATTGAGCATACTTTTATCACTTTTTCGGGCTCAACAAGGTTACACGAAAAAGGAACCCCCCTAGAGTCCTCTTTAAGCTCTTTTTCAGACTCTCTAAACATGAAAAGATAGCTGAGCGACCTTGCTATTTTCACGCTCGATAAAGTATCTGAAGAAAGCGTCTAGTGACGATAATTTATCTTTTTTTCGGTCTCATCAGACTATTTTACGAAAAATGAATTGAGAGAGTTCTCTTTTAAGTGTTTTTTTCAGATTCTATAATCATGAAAAAACCTTCGAGTTTTCTATCTCTGGACTCGTTAAACAAACATTGACAAACCCGTGATGGGACTGAACCACTCCTTCTTAGGGTTCGTTAAACATACTCCGAAGGACTTATCTGAAGGATAAGCTTATATCAACAAACATATGTTATCCTCCTCAAGCTTGCGTAAAAATAAAGAGGTACTCGCCAGAAATGGTGGGGAAAAATTTGGGAAAGGGATATGTTTTCATCTTCGTATTGACTGGCAGTAAGTGTTGCTCTTGAACATGACACCCCCTATTCATCATTTGAAGCAAGTTTGGGAAATCCATTTGTCTCTCATTCAATTTGCTACAAGGTCATTCCCTGTGTCGTCTTTGAGTCAATGCTGCCAAATCATTGGTCGTGTCATTCATATGTTCAAGAGAAGTCCATCTGAAACCTCTATTGAGTCGACCATCTGCAGTTGTCCATTCTCTCCGTGTCGACCTTCCCTATGTCCAGTCCAACTTACATCATACTCAGTTTCACCTTCAAAATCTGTTACTCATTTCATGTCATTGATGGGGGATACATCAAGGCCCTCTTGTGACAAGTTTTGTTCCGTCGACTTCAACTCATTATCCAGAATCAAGACTTAGAAATTCTTTGGTACCTTGGAGCTTGCATGCCTCAATGGTAGGTTTCCTCGCTTTTGACAGTGGGTTTACATCATTGACTCCTGATCGAAAGACTCCATTAGATGTTCGACTTCAACTCATTCATTCACACTCGATGGATTGTACTAGAGTACCTTGGGAGTCATTGACATCAATGGTGATTTCCCTCGCACTTGTTAACGGTTTCATCAATGACCGGTAATCAAGTGGTTTCTGCTATGTTTGACTTCAACACATATAATCAAATGGTTAGATTCGTACCTTGGTCGACGAGATTGAAGACCCTGGATATCGTCTCTTTGTCCAGGTTGCAACGGAGTATGTATAATCTGCGACACATAGATCCACTGTGTATGTCTCATGGCTATGTTGTCTCAATTTGAATTTTCTCGCATAGATCCATAGTGTATTCCTGGTGGCTATGCTATATTTTGACGGCATGGATCCACAGTGTATGATTGGTGGCCATGACCTATGTCTACAATGTCATCTGTCTATGATTTGAGTATGGGAATTCCTACCTCAGAATTGGTATATATGATATTCTGCAGATGCTTGGTTGTTCGCAGGTTTCCGATTAGGTGTGCTCCTGGTTTCTGACACACACATGTGGCTTACAAAGTCCTTCGGCTGTCACTAGTTCCAACCTCATACTTTGGGGGGCATTCTGTTACCCATGATTTTGGTCATCATGATGGTGTACTCAGGCTCTTCATAAGAACTTTCTCTTGAGAAAAGTTACTTCCATCTCTTCCCAGAAAACTCATTTTTGAAGAAGGTTCACAGGCTACTAATATATTAGGGTGGGAGAATGACCCATTCTCGCAGGCTTCTTGAAGCCAGGGTGCAAACTTCTCACACTGTGTTAAATAGCCAGGGTGCGAACTCTTCCTAAAGCATGGGAAAAATATGAATTCTTGATGTTTCTAGAAGGGAATCTTCTAGAAGAATGGGTTGGCATTCGAATGGTTATCCTTGTACTAGATTCCCTGATATTGTGGGATCATTCTTATCCAAGTAACTATCTCATTCTCTCCTATATATTGAGGGAATTCTCATGGAAAAGGTTAAGAAAGATTCATTAGAGAATTGGTGAAAGATTGTGTGAAGGACTTAGCTTGAATAGGAGCTTGGAGACTCTAGCAAGTCTATCAAGAGGATTTGATTGTCTTCATACAAGGATTGAGAAAGTGTTTGTGTTGGAGCTAAGAGCCATTGAAAGGGAGCTTGCGACATCAAGGCGATCAGGTTGTAATGTTCTACTTTCAATTAATATGATACAGTGGCATGTCCCTTTTCCATAAAGCTATTCTCACTTTATTGTGTAATTCCTTGATCATACACATAAGTTGATAGTTGAATATATTGTGCTATCTTCACTTTGGTTGGTTTGTGTTGTCTTGGTCTTGACTTCACGAGAACACCAGAGCGAAGCGGGAGAAACAGAGACCCTAGGAAGCGATACAAAGGTATGTTATTTGTTCCTCCCTATTAGCTAATTCAATGGTCAAAACTTAGGGAAAGAGTCATGTCCTGTCCTGTTTTGTTCTAGATCCAGGTTGATCTAGGGAGATCTGTTAGTGTCCGCACCTACCAATTAGTCTGATAACATGTATCGAAGAGAGTCCTAGATTAGTGAAAGTATCTGGGTACCTGTCTCTCAAAATCAAAAGTAAATATGCTGAGTTGCTTAAAAAATACAAAGATGTTTTTTCCTGGTCTTATGACGTGTTGAGAACTTATGATACGACTATCATGGAACATAAAATTCCACTAAAACCAGGCGTCAAACCTTTTAGGTAGAAACTCAGGCATATTAACCCTATTCTATTATAGGTGATAGAAAAAGAAGTCAAAAAACTCCTGGATGCTAAAATCATAGTTCCACTGAGATACTCTGAGTGGGTAGCTAATTTAGTCCCAGTGAGAAAGAAAAACGACGAGATCAGACTGTGTCGATTTCAGAAACCTGAATCGATCATCACTCAAAGACAATTACCCATTACCTAAGATGGATCATGTTTTAGAAAAATAGTTGGAGCTAACAGAATGTCTATGATTGATGGTTTTTCATGTTACAATCAGATTGCAGTGCATCAGGACGATAAAGAAAAAACTGCTTTCACTACCCCTTGGGGTACTTTTATGTATGATAAAATGCCTTTTGGTTTAATGAATGTAGGGGAAACTTTTCAGCGAGCCATGGATATCACTTTTGTGGGTGAAAGAGATAAGTTCGTTGTTATCTATATTGATGACCTGACTGTGTTCTCCAAATCTGATGCAAAACATCTAATGCACCTTAAACAAATCTTTGAGAAATGCCAAAAATTTGGTTTGTCACTCAATCCCAAGAAATCTCATTTCACAATGCAAGACGGTAAACTCTTGGGCCATATCGTGTCTAAATATGGAATCAAAATGATCCAAAAAGGGTTGAGGCAATAAATACTATAAATTTTCCTAGAAATGTAAAAGAAATTCAGTCTTTTTTTAGGAAAAATAAATTTCTTGAGGAGATTCATCCCTAACTTTGCTGAAATTGTAAAATTGATAACAGATATGCTCAAAAAGGACAGTGAGGTGAGATGGACAAGTGAAGCCAAAGCGTCATTTCAACACATCAAGAAAGTAATAAGAGAAGCACTGGTCTTGGCAAGCCCAGATTACACAAAAGACTTTTTGATTTTTTCTTTTGCTTCAGAACATACTATCACAACTTTATTGTTACAGAAAAATGAGGAAAGTTTTGAGCGACCTATTGTGTTTTTTAGCAAAAGTCTCAGAGATGTTGAGTTGAAATATGATATATTGGAGAAATAGGCGTATGCAATGGTGAAATCTCTCAAGGCTTTCAGAACTTACGTGTTGCACTCAAAGATCATTGCTTATGTACCCTCTAGATCTGTTAAAGATATCCTGGTGCAACCAGACAACGATGGAAGAAGAGGCAGGTGGTTAGCTAAGATCCAGGAGTTTGAACTAGAAGTCAAACCAACTAAAATTATCAAAGGTTAGGGTTTGGCCAAATTTCTTGCCGAATCAAATTTAAAATCGCTTGGGATAAATTCACTGCAAGAGAACGAGGGATTTCTGGAAATAGATGAGCTTGATGTCACTGCACCTACAATCGAAATTCAAGACAAGTTTTCTACTTTGGCCTGGTATCGCAACATCGTCCATTACCTACTCATGCTTCAATGTCCTAGTGAGTTAACCCCGTCTAAATATAGGATGCTAAAGTTACATGCTGTAAAATACTGTATCATAGATGCTAAATTGTATTGGAAAGACCCCTTAGGTTTCCTACTGAGGTGTTTAGTTGGAACTAAAGTAGAAGGGGTTATGGATGAATTTCATATTGGAGTGTGTGGAGGACATCATGCATGGCGAGCAACAACTTATAAAATCTTAAGAGCCGGATATTACTAGCCCAAAGTTTTCATAGAAGTGAACACTAACGTTCGAAATTGTGTCCCTTGTTAGTTGTTCACAGGCACATAGAAGGTCCCATCTTTGCCCCTAATTCCAGTTAAAACCAAAGCCCCGTTTCAGTAATGGGGACTTGATTTCATTGGAGAAATTCATCCACACTTCAGTGCACAACACAAATGGATCCTAACTGCTACTGATTATTTCACTAAATGGGTGGAAGCTATCCCCACAAGAAATGCAACTAATTCGGTAGTAATCAGTTTTTTGAAAGATAATATTTTATCCAAGTTTGGTTATCCTCGAAAGATAGTCACTGATAACGTGCAAGCATTTAAGTCAATGGCCATGATAAGTTTTTGCCAAAAATATAACATCGTGCTAGGAAACTCCATAGCTTACTATCCACAAGGTAATGGTTCGGTTGAATCATCCAACAAAAGCCTGATTACCGTGATAAAAAAGGTTTTGGCTGAAAACAAGAAAGCGTGGCATATCCATTTAAAATATGCTCTATGGGCCAACAGAATAAGTGCTAAAAGATCAATTGGGATTTTCCCTTTCCAGATGGTATATGGAACTGTTGTCATTTTACCAATAAACCTTGCTTTGCCAGTAATGAAACTTTGGCAAGATTCAAATGAAGAACCCAACGATGTTACCAGAAGGATAAGCCAGCTGGTCGAAGTTCAACAAAATAGGGCTGAAGTAAATGAAAGGTTGCAAAGATATCAGGATAAAATGAGGGCCTTATTCGATCAGAAAGATAAATATCAAGAATTCCTCCTTGGTGACTTGGTCCTAAAATGGGAAGCCAAGAAAGAAGACACTGGAAAACATGGCAAATTCGATCCAATCTGGTCTGGCCCATACAAGATTTTGGCCTTTGAAGGAAAAAATGATTTGTTATTAGAAAACCTGGATGGAAACATTCTCAATGCCCCTGTAAATGGGCGACATCTTAAGCACTTCATGCAATAATGTGTTTCTAAATTCTCATTGTACATACCAGTTTGTTTTCATGCTTTTTGTATAGATTCAAAAAAAAAAAAAAAGT
>CBVK0101998732.1:0-20770 GCA_900067695.1 Picea abies
CCCCCCCCCCCGTAGACACTTCGGGCTCTGGGCGCTTTCATTTCTCGTTATGGTAACTCATTGATATTTAGAGGGCTTCCTTTGGCCCAACCTTATCTTTGTCTCCACTCCCGCTTTTATTTGGCATCAAAGTATCAGTCATGCTACTTGCAAACACACATACTCTACCCTTAGTTTATGGTATGCTATGTCATGCAATTTATGGTTTATTTTGCTTCTCCGGACTATAGGGACAGACATAGAACTATTATGTTGATGGTCTGGTTTTCTTTCGGCTCGACCAACAACATAGTTAATGTATAATGTTTTTCAAGATAATACAAAGCTGTGAGGATAATTTACAAAAAAAAAAAACACCTCCAAAATTAAGATAATAACACTATAAATTTTAAATAAAATATATAATACTTTTTTTCCAGGTTATATTATGTGGAAAATCCTCAAGTACTTCCTCTTCCCTTCATTTTGAAAATAATATTTAAGATAAACGCTAGAATCTTCATGTCACAAAGCCAATTAACAATAACACTCATTTCTCCCAACCACCTCAACCAAACTTAGTTGACATAAATAAAATATATAATATATAATAACTTTTTCAAAATTAAATAAATTTTATAATGAAAAAAAAAAAAAAAACTTTATTATAATAATAAAAATAATTCACATTATTATAAATATATACAATAAAAAAAACAATAAATAAAAATGATTTAAAAACAGAAATAAAAATGTTTATAAGGTGAGAGTAAATATTTTGGAACATAGAGAATGTAAGTTGTACAACACTTATATGAATGAACACATGGGAATCATCTATATAAAGAACGTCCTTCTCCAATCACATCTAATCTTAATAAATCGCCACGTGGAAACTCATTCATACGGCAAGGATGGTACATTCATAAATCTTCATTTCCATATTCAACGAGACTTATTCTATTCAATTGCTATAAAGTAAAGTATCTTAATCATTGTCTTGATATTATAAAACTATACGACACAACTGACTTTACTAAAGTAGCTACAGAGCAAATGAGGTACACCTAAGAAGGATCGCTTAAAGGACCCACTCACTTTATATACACACGTGTCAAAGACAAGGAATAAAATGAGGGCCTCCCTTACACAAAAGTATCAATTGCCCCTTACTTTCTCTCCTTGATTTTCCTTCCACTTGACTTCAAAGTAGGTTCTTTCATCATTTCGGTTGAGGGTTTTGAATACTTTGTTACTTGTACATGGTTTTGAATACTTTTCCATTCATGGTAAGATTTTGATTTGAGGTGTCATTGATAATGGCATGATGGAGGATACGTCGGGTATACTTGACAAGTTTTATAGTGAGTTCATATGTTTGGTAGTATTGATGATCGACTCACGAGACGGTTGGATGATGTACTAGTGCATAGGTTAGGAGGACCAATGATGTCTTGTCGAGTAAGATGGACAATCAATGAGATGTCACATAGCAGGGTTCGACAGAGCACGATGTGACTTCACATTATGATAGATTGTGTGTGTTGGCCATGGTAAGACAACAATGTTGATAAGTGCATCGAAGATATGTGAATGCTTGATGAAGTAGGGACATGATCTTCTTTGACAATTACGTGTAGGCTTAGATGGATGATAGCATTGTCGCACATTGGACAATCGGTTCTTCAAGTATGTTTGGCTCGGGGGAGGTGATAGTAGTTTGCCTATGGTTGGGTGGTGATGGCGCGACATCGCCTATGGTGAAACAGGTGCTTTGACATTTTGCATGGTTAAAGGTCACTGGCCTGGGTTCAGTGAGGACATGTTGGTTAGGCGTATTTTGAGTGATACAAGCGGTTAATGGCCATGCCCAACCAATAAAGTCACACCAGTGTCGTGTGGTGACTAGGCTTCTTGAGTGGTATGGGATGCTCAAGTGGAACAAAAAATCTAGCCTCATGACATCCATACTTCATTATTTTTGTAATGTTTGAGGTTTACTCTTTAGATATAAAAGATGAAGAAGATTAAATATTTTATGATTTTGACATTTTTGGGTTTTTTATTACTTGAATATAGTCATGACAGCTTTGTTGAAATTGCAATTTTGGATTTGTTGAAATTGATATTTTCAATGTAGAAATTGATTCAACACCCTTAAATACTCCTATTGCACCTTGATTTTGCAATGTTAACTATTAATACATACAATTCCATTAAATCCAAAATGATTCTTGTTAAATTTATGCAAAAAAATATCAGTTTCCCTTTATATTATTCTAAATGGTCGAAAAAAATCAAATTCATATAATTAGACTACAACTATAAAAAATCAATTTTGAAAAATGTTACATACTTCCAGACCCAACATCATTTAAGATCTCTTATTTTACTACATTATTTACACAAACAAAAAGAAAACACATTTTTCTTTTCATTTAAAAAAAAACACTCAACATTGAATCTTCTTAGAGCACAATGTTTGTTCATAATATAGATTCATGGCAAGATACTGCTCACTTCTTCCTGACCTCAAATGTAAAAAGAGACTACTCTCACATATTTCCAGATAAAGTGTCTTTGATTGAATTTAATCTTATACATTTGTATGTCTTTTCTTTTCATCTATGTCTACTTTAACTACTTATTTTTTAAAGGAGAATCCTAATGTATTTAATTTTTTTTTTAAATGCTTTAGGTAAACCATTTCTCTTTTTTATATTTTATTTTATAAATCTGACCCATAAACATTAATATT
This sequence comes from Picea abies, assembly GCA_900067695.1. Lineage (NCBI taxonomy): Eukaryota > Viridiplantae > Streptophyta > Pinopsida > Pinales > Pinaceae > Picea > Picea abies. Next base: position 2,738 of record CBVK0101998732.1, read on the forward strand.
AAATTAATATAAATTAACAACCATCATTCAAATTTATTCTTTATAATGAATAAAAATATGTTCTCACATTTATAATGAATAAAGATATGGACCAAGGATCCAAGACAATAATATGCAATAATGCAAAGTGAGTATCTCCATATCCAAATAATAATAATGAATAGCATATACACTTGATAATAAAAATTAACAATTACACACTAATTGTTTATGAATGTGCATTATAATCATTTATTTGATAAATGACTTTAATATTATTTAAAAATTACAAAATAAAATTTAAACAAACATCGATAATGAGAAATAGTGAATATGGTATGAATGTGCATTATAATCATTTATTTGATAAATGAGTTTAATATTATTTAAAAATTACAAAATAAAACTTAAACAAACATCGATAATGAGAAATAGTGAATATAGTATGAATGTGAATTATAATCATTTATTTGATAAATGAGTTTAATATTATTTAAAAATTACAAAATAAAATTTAAACATCGATAATGAGAAATAGTGAATATAGTATTGATTAATTATTAAAATATATAATTTTGTATTATGATTAGGTTTATAATTTTATATATTTTGAGTGAATTTTATGTTTTTTTTTCACTGAAAATTCCACATTATATTGATAATAATATAATATGTTTACAAAATTAATACATTACTAAACATAGACGTCTTTTTTATGGACATTCCCAAAACATAGGTGACAGTCATATAATCAAGTTAATGTCCAAAAAACCTGCCAAGTACATCTTCTTCAGCAATACTACAAAAAGTACTATGATCAAGACACAAAACCTCTATCAAAGAGAGTAAAGAAAACTAATATTAGACCCAAAATATGTACGAGCTCTAAGGATGTCTCAGTGATAATCAATACATATTTAAAAAGAGTGTAGGGCCCTCATGACCTCCAACCCATTAACTGTAGGCAATTCTCCCTCGGCTACTGTAAAGAGCTTTTTTGGATAGATAGTCAGCTTCTTTGTTTTCATCCCTATATATGTGCGCAAAGGAGATAGATCTGAAATGAGGGATAAGTTCAAAAATTCTATCCTTCCAGCCATCTAGATTTGCCACCTTTAGCGCTCTTTTTCGATTAAGCCAATCAATGATGATCTTGGAATCCCCAAAAACATGTAAATCATAAACTATAAGTCTTGAGGAAAGAGTCAAAGTAGCCCAAGCTCCCATGAGCTCTGCCTTGGAATCTGTTCCCTTTCCACAGTTTAAAGTCCATCTATACTCTTTATGTTCATCTATCTTTATGACACCACCAACACCACTAAGAAATCCGTTATGTTAAGCAACCCCATCAAACCAAGCTAGAGTTTTATCTGCAGGAAGGATTGTAGGTGTAAGCCTAGGACAAAGAACTTTATGATTTATCCCCAATTTTCCCAAAGCTCCTTGAGCAAGATAAACAATTCTCTGCAAAGAGGGGGTCCTTTCCTCAAAAATAGACTTATTTTTGTTTAACCAAATGTTCCAGCATATATAAGCAGGAAGAGCTTGTAAATTAAAATTCTGAGTTGCCCAGTTTTGAAAACAATCATTCACTGAAATGCCATTCCAACCATGAGTGAGATTTAGAGCCTTTTTTCACTTCCCCCCAAACTGATATAGTAAAGGAGCAATTTACAAATATGTGTTTACCTGATTCTCTCTTATTTTTGCACAGATAGCAAAATCTTCACCCCTTCCATCCTCTTTTCTGCAATTTTTTCCAAGTTAAGATTTTGTTTTCAGTTAAAAGCCAAACAAAAAGCTTTATCTTCAATGGGCAATCCCATTTCCAGATTTTCCTCCTCCAGCCCCCTAGTTTGTATCTCCATAATTTATTAGAAAGGGCTTTGTATCTCCATAATTATCCCATTCCACTGCAAAATCCTCAACCAGACCCAACTCAACACTACTAATCCAACTTGTGGCTATCACGCCCCTGGACATGACCTGACTCACTTGAAATAAGAGATGTATGTTCCTTTGGTTAAGTCTGTTCACCGGTCCCTGAGTAAAAAAAGAGTCATGTCCGAGGCCTAAGATAACATCTTTCCCCACTGTTATTGAGTGTCCCGAACTTGACTTCCATGCCATCCATTGCAAAATAACTGGTAAGGTATTTCAAATATTTTTCCAAGACTGAGATCCAAAGGAGGAGACCGCATCCGTCGATCGCAACCATGTCAACATTGTTCCATGGAGAAGATATTTGTCCTTGATCACCCTTTGCCAGATACCCGGCTTCATCAAAGCTCTCCATAAGGTGTTTGTTGCCAAAGCTCTGTAGAAAACAAAGATATTCTGAAGGCCCCAGCCTCCATAGTGTTTGGGTTTTGTTATGGATTTCCCACTGCATAAATGATAACTTTGCTTGATTTTGTTTCCTGACCAAAGAAAAGAGATACAGTCTTGCGAATCTTGTGGAGAACCGAAATCAAAATATGAGCAAGGGCCATCATGTAGACTGGTTGACTCTCTAAAACCGTTTTTATCAATACAAAGCATCCCCCACTCATGGTTGAGAACATGTATTTCCTCATAAAAGATCACAAGTTCAAATCTAAAAAGAGTAAAATATGTATACTTTCATAAACTTTACCAATCAAAATCGTTGGAAAAAAAATCTAAATTAAATTTTAACTTTCAATATAATTTTTACCAAGTTTGAAAACATTTTTTACTACTTTTGAAAACAAATAAAAAGGACAACATGAATGCCCGTTATTCCACGCCTACAAAACTTTACAAATACATCCCATAAGCGAAGGACAATGCTTTGTTTTTTCGAAGAACGCTATGGTTCCATCCGAATAATCTCGCCCTTCCCAAGGAACACCAACAAGATGCTTCTCATATTAACGTCTCCGAGGTGTCAGAGGATCACGGCGTCACATAGAAAACGCACACATCATCATAAGGAGAGAGGGGTACAAATTAGTAGGGGAATCTAATGGAAAGGTGTGAAAGATTTTAAGTATTAAAAACTAAGCAATGGATAAATTCAATTAATAAAAAGTATTTTTAAATTTTGGTAGGAATATTGTGAAAGATTTTAAGTATTAAAAACTAAGCAATGGATAAATTCAATTAATAAAAAAAAAAAATTAATTTTGGTAGGAATATTGGAGATGGAATTTTATTTGATTGATAAAAATTTAATTGGATTTTTAATCTATTTTAAAATAATTTTAATTTTAATAAATAAATAAATCACTATATAATTTTAGTGATGTCAAAGAGTTTTCTTTATTAATGATGTCATCATAGGTTGGTCCATTTTTTCTTAAAGGATGGGTGGTTTAGTTAGGCTAAAAAGAACTTGGTATACATTAAAAAAATTCTATGTGCTCTTATGGGGTGGCTTTAAACGAGGACATAAAGGATAGTTGGAGAATGATGACTTCTTAAATTATTGGTTAAAAAGGAATTTTAATAGATTTTTTTTTAGATGGTGGAAAATTATTTTAGTAAATGAATTTTTACATATTTTTAAAAAATATTATTTTTAATAAATTTATTAATAAAATTAATACACCAATTGAATACTTGTTGATATTAAATAAATAAAATGCTTAATATTAGTGATCACTATTTAAATTAATTTTTAAAACTAAACCTTAGAAAACTTAATTTAATCTCTTATGTGATTTTGTTTTAATGGTTTAAATTCATTAATTATTTAGAAAACATAGTAATTCTTCTAGATGATGTCAAAAAGTCATATTCAAAGTTTAAGCCATTTAATGAGATTAGCTATGGTTACATGGTAAGTTCATTTGTATTTATAAGTTTTGAAGGTTGTACTAATTCTTTAATAATAAAAATTTTGTTTGTGGGACAAGGGACCCCCTTTATCAGACCCTCTTGTTTGTGGGACAAGGGACCCTCTTTATCATGCCTTCTATCAGATCCTCTTGTTTGTGGGACAAGGGACCCCCTCATCCCTATCAGAGGGATTTGATTGCTTATACATACCCTACCCTTCTCTAAATTTGAACTTGTGATCTCTTAGGAGGAAACACATGTTCTTGACCATTAGACCCACTCAAATTGTATAAATAATAAGTAATAAATCGCATTCCTTTGAATAATAAGTAATACACTTGTTTAGGTTTACAAGTGAAGTGGGTAAATTGCTTCCAAACAAGGGGAGAGTGAGGAAAATTTTAGGGGTTAAATTTTGTCAATGAGTTAATTTTCCATGTTTTTTGTTTCAAAAAAGATTTGTCGATTTTCATTTTTTTTTTAAATAATTCACCCAAATTCTATAGGATAAAGGTATTTTACTTCAAAAATTAACAAAATTTTATACAAATCATATAAAATCCTTAGAAATTTGAATATTTTATAAAAATATTATCAAACATTTTATGATTAACAGTTTAAAAACTAATAAAATTCACAAATTTTCTACACTTTTAATTAAGTATAGATCCTTAAAATTTTAAAAAGAAAAACCATTTACCAAATATTTTGGAATTAAAATGATTTTTAAAAATATAAAATTAAAAACACTTCACAATATATTTTTATTTGTATATGGTTTTTTTATTGTTTTTCTAACAAACTCTCGTTGACATTTTGTCCATTGTTTATTAGACTAAACTTTCAATTCAAAATCAAAAGCTTCTATTTAACATAAAAATGTAATTTACATTGTCAAAATCACTTGGGGATAGCACCGGGGCATTTAAGCAGTCAAAATCATTGGGGAATAGCACCTGGCCTGAGCCACACCAACCCTTAACATGGCTAGATTTTTTGTTCCCATAGGTTTTGAACCAGTGACTTTAACACTCCATCACCGAATGTTCTACACCCGGAGGACCCATGTCCAAATAATTTCAATCGATTATAGAATTCCCTAAATATTAAAAAATAAGCTATAATATGTTTTACTACACATTATCACTTTAATTAAGTTAATATAAGCCTTAGTATCATTATATTGAAGTTAACTTAATTTGTTATCATTTTATTTTTAACTAACATGTTGAAAAATTTTAGGACAAACAATCCACTCACATTTAATAATGGTGTTTATATGGACAACATCAAAACAATAGTGAAAAATGATTTAAGTTATAAATTGAGTGGGTTTAATGATTCAAAATGTATGTTTCCTTATAAGATGTCATAGATTTAAATCCAGAAAGAGTAGAGTATGTACAACTCCATTGACTTTAGTAATCATATTATTCCATGGAAAAAATCCGTTATCTTTTACTTCACAAATATAGTGTCTCCCTTAATTGTAACATTGAAATTAAATTAATTTTTTTCATTTGACATTGAAATTAAATTATTATTATTATTATTATTAATTAAAAAACAATTTTAAAAGTTACTCAATGACTTTTCTTTTAACCTAACCTATATGTAAACTCACACCCGTTTGTACATATTATTTTTAATATAAATATAAAAAATTTCAAAATAAATAAATTAAGAAATTTACTCAAACTGCTCGTTTCCCGTGACTCTGTCTACCGAATAGAATGGCCGTTACAGAGAGCAGATGTAGCCGTTGGGAGGCACCAAAATTATATCCGTTACAGTCAAAGCGGGTGACAGCCTCTGACTCGTGAACGCCCATCAATGCATGTATTCAAATATTATACTCATAAATCTAGGGTTTCCGTATTTTTTGTAATCAGCATTCCCAACGGTGGGTGGCAGCCGCTCTAAGCTCATAGCAAGAGAACAATAAAAATTACGTTTGCTCAGCCCGACCAGAGCCCAGCTGTCTCTGAACATCAACAGGCCAAAAAAACAATCGGATCTGCACATGCAGATGGATTATGATGAAGATAACTAGAAGTAGAAGTGGAGGTCATTTGTGAGTTTAAGACATGGGGTTTCTTCATTTGATACTTTACTCGTTCGTTTCGTGATATTCAGAGCGGAGGGGACGAGTCGGCTGGATGTTTTCAAGGGGTTTTAACACTGGGCATGCTTGAGTTATGTAATGTCACTTATTTAGCTCCTTAGTTTTGGTATGCAAGCACTTGTTGAACTTTATACTTGCTGTGCTGTGAATGTAAGTAGATTTGAAGCTTTCTGTGTTATTTTTTAGTAGTTCATTTGTTATTGTTTAAAATGGTCTTGTGAGGTGTGTTATACCAGGGTTAATGCACAGAATCCCATGAGAACTCTTGGGCTAGAGTAGGATGAGTGACCTCGAGGAAGTTCTGGTGATGCATTCTCCTTTCATGTCAGTTGGGCTATGGTTTTAGGGGTAGATCAGTAGGAGTTTAGCACAACTAGTCCAAATTTGATTCTCAATCTATGCCCATATAATAAACTAGCGATAGTGTGTGGGAGTTTATCACGACTGATCCAGATTCTATGCTCAGCTCATTGCTATATGGGTTTTACCTGAGAATCCCCTAAGCCACATGCCCGAGAAGTTTCATTTTTTCTGTCAAAACAAATGGTGTTTTGATTTTTTGTGGTATAGAAATGATGAGATTGGTATTGCAGAAGCAGTACATTCTCTAGTTTCTGTGATCAGTGTACTGCAGAAGCAATGTATATGTATTTATGCTCAAGCAATGTCTTCCTGAAGACAGGAAAAGGCATTACTCATATTGATTTTTTTATGATATGGAGGGATTAGCAGAGACAGCAGATTAGCTGTTCTTGTTGGTGTTGCAGTAAAGCTGATCCCTTGTTTTGAATTGTTTTGTAAAGCAGGTTGGAGCTGTGAATTTCTTTAACTGTGCTTGTGGGTTTGCATATCGTCTCTGGAGGGGCTAGTGGAGCTATAGTGCTAAAGCTCTTTTGGGAGGGCTATGGGAGAAGGGAGGAAGAAACAAGGGGTGGTACGCTGGTCATGTTGGTTCCTCACACTTTTGCTGAGTGTTTCAGCGCAATACGATGGGATCATTGTGACGCAGCAGGATTATCAGGCTCTTCAAGCCTTCAAGCATGCCCTTGATGATCCTCGAGGTGTCCTGAGGAGCTGGAATGACAGTGGGATTGGAGCATGCTCTGGAGGATGGCTTGGAATCAAATGTGTTCAGGGCCAAGTGATCGCCATACAGATTCCATGGAGGGGTCTGAGAGGTCGGATTGCTGAGCAAGTGGGTCAGCTCACTGCATTGAGAAAGCTGAATCTGCATGACAATGCCTTGGCCGGTCCAGTGCCAAGTTCCCTGGCTGTTCTGAGGAACTTAAGGGGCGTGTACCTCTTTAACAACAAGCTCTCTGGTACTATTCCTCAAGGGATTGGTAATTCTCCTGCCCTTCAAGCTCTGGATCTGAGTAACAATTCATTGAGTGGGCCTATTTCTCTTGGACTTGGAAGTTCAAGCAAACTATATAGAGTTAACTTGAGCTTCAACAACCTCACTGGGTCATTTCTTTCAGACCTCTCTCGGAATCCTTCTCTGACATTTCTAAACCTCCAGAATAACAATCTTCAGGGCTCATTACCTAATACATGGGGTGAAGGAAAGCAGAAGTTCCAGCTCCAGTACCTGAATCTTGAGAACAATGCATTTTCAGGAAGCATCCCTCCTTCACTGGGAAATCTGACAAAGCTTCAGGAGCTTATTCTGAGTCACAACCAGCTTCAAGGACCCATTCCGATTGAGCTTGGTAATCTTAAACAGCTCCAAACCCTTGACCTGTCCTATAATAGATTGAATGGAAGTTTCAGTGAACAGCTCTGCAATCTTACTTCTCTTAACCAGCTGGATTTAGGTAACAATATGATTGGCCATACCATTCCCAGCAAAATAGGAGATCTTCAGAAGCTGGTAGCCCTGAGTCTGAGACACAACAATATGACTGGACAGATTCCCCTGTCCATTGGAGATATGACTGGCCTGTCATTGCTTGATTTATCAATTAACAACCTGAGTGGCGTCATCCCATCTACTCTGATAAGGTTAAGAAATCTTAAGAGCTTCAATGTCTCTGACAACCGACTTAGTGGTCCTGTTCCATCCTCCTTGGCAAGAAAATTCAATGCTAGCTCTTTTGCAGGGAATTTGGGTCTGTGTGGATACGATATTTTAGCCCCCTGTAATCAGTCCTTGTCACCAAACGGGTCTCCAACAGCATCTGAATCAAATTCACCGAGAAAGAAGGGAAGAAAGCTCAAAACCATATGGCTTATTTTGATTATTGTTGGAAGCGTCCTTGGCTTGTTGATGATCATTTGTTTAGTTCTTCTCTTCTGTTTCTTGGGTCGGAAATCTGCTGGCAAAGCTGCCGGAGAGAAGGGCACTGCTACTGCATCTGCTGGGGTCGAAGGAGGAGAGGTAGGAGGAAAGCTTGTACACTTTGATGGCCCTCTGGTATTCACAGCAGATGACCTACTTTGTGCAACTGCAGAAGTAATGGGCAAGAGCACTTATGGAACTGTGTATAAGGCTACTTTGGAGGATGGTAATCAAGTTGCAGTGAAGAGGCTGAGGGAGCGAATAGCAAAGAGTCAAAGAGAATTTGAGACAGAAGCTAATGCACTTGGAAAGATCAGGCATCCTAATTTGCTTGCTCTAAGAGCTTATTACTGGGGACCTAAAGATGAAAAACTGTTGGTCTTCGACTTCATGCCTGGCGGAAGCCTTGCAGCATTCCTTCATGGTATTTTTCTTACCCAAAAAAGAACACGTTTGATAAACTTAGGTTTGCATTAAAATGTTGTTTCTGTAAATGAAATCAGTTTTAACTTTTTATTGGTATACGGCCCAATTCAGAGGAAATGCACCCCAAACGAATTGGGTCTTATATCAACTGAAATCACTCTGGCATCCTCTGATGGATACTCTTTTCTTCTCCTTGGCAGCAAGAGGCCCAGAGACACCTTTGAATTGGCACACCAGGATGAAAATTGCAATCGGTGCAGGGCGAGGGCTTGCTTATCTACACAGCAATGAGAACATCATTCATGGAAATCTCACTTCCAGCAACATCCTGCTAGATGCAAACATGAATGCCAAGATTGCAGATTTTGGCTTGTCTCGGTTGATGACAACTGCTGCCAATTCCAATGTGATCGCCACAGCAGGGGTTCTCGGATACAGGGCTCCTGAGCTCACAAAACTGAAGAAAGCCACCACCAAGACAGATGTATACAGCTTTGGGATTGTCCTGCTGGAGCTTCTGACTGGCAAGGCACCAGGAGAGCCCATGACTGCAGACAATGGGATGGACCTTCCTGAATGGGTTGCTTCCATTGTGAAAGAAGAATGGACTAATGAAGTTTTTGACTTGGAATTGATGAAAGAAGCTTCCAATTCTGGAGATGAATTACTTAACACTTTGCAACTGGCTATGCATTGTGTGGATCCTACCCCATCTGCAAGGCCAGATATGGATGAGGTTGTGCATCAGCTGGAGGAAATCAAACCTGAATTTGGTCACTCCTCCACTTCAGCAGCACCACAGCAGTAGATAAAGGACTCATACATATGATATCATATAATAACTATACAATATGTTACGGTATGCTGCTTTGGTTACACAGCCATTCGTTCATTCAATTCATTCTTTGATTTTATTGTTATGTAATGTAGCATCTCCAAACAATAAATTATTTTTCTCCATATTCTTTTCAGCACTGCCACTGCCCACAGTGGCAGGGATGTTGTGAAAACTTATACTATGTTACTCTCTCGTGAACATTTGAATGATTTAAACTGTGTTTTTCTGTCTACTTAGTTCATGAGCATCGAGATGGTGTAAGTGTATTGTTTTGTTTTGTCTGGGCACCTTTTTATTCATAACCTTGTCTGTTCTTTGTATTTGTAAGGAATTTTCATTTAGGAGGCTGTCTTGTGGAGATTTTATAAATAGGATCATGGTGGCATGAGTAAATTACAGAAAGATTCCACAAAGCCTAAGTAAGAAGAAAAACCTTGGCATAAAACTCAGCAAATAAAGGGTCAAATTGGGGGAGCTTGTCAAATTTGTTGAGTCAGCTAGTTTGACCAAGCCATATGAGAGAGCAGAGCATTTGGTTAAGTGGTCTTCTTATGCAGGGCATATTTCTGTTTGTTATTTTGATGAAATAGAATATACATCCAGGAAACCTCTAGGTAGTTATTTTTCTTTATTTTGAGGATAGTATTACGGGAGGTAAATTGATAATAATATCTACAGTGAAACCCAATAATATCTACAGAGACAGCCAGTCTGGGAACCTTGACCCTGTAACTTTTTTCTTGTAATTCAGGGCATTCAACCACTCCAACGAACTCACAAGGCTAAATGACATATTATGTATAATTTGTAATTTTTTTAAAGTTGAAAAAATGATATAGTATTTAGGATGGTTGGTCTAGTTTTTATTAATATTATCTCATTTATATTATTATTAGAAAAACAAAACTTCATCATATATAATAACTTGTTATAAGGGGTAAACTTCTACTCTGCTCAATATTTTTAGATTTTAAACTTCATCTTGTTTGTTTATTTCCAGGTATCTTTGAATCTTGGACTTTATCCTATTTACTTTACTTTATAACAAAACAAGCATCTAACTAAATAAAAATAATTTAAAATTATACTTCAAAACCAATTGCACTTTTATATCTTTACATACTAATATTTTAACAAAATTTTCACCTGTTTTATCTCACCTATTTTTGGCCACCTTAATCTAATGTTGATATACTCATGGAACTCTTTTGTTACATAGGACTGAGTCTGCTCTTACTCTAACAAATTTAGCCAATTAAATTTCTTTAAATGTCCCCTATTTTATGTCACCATGATGTAATTTTGTTATTTTCATGAGACTCTACATGATTTAGTAGTAAAATTTATTCTCTTGTTATTCCAGTGATTCGCCCCGAGGTCGACAAGAACATTAGTAAGACAGCGTAATGTCCATGTCACTCGACTTTTTGACTTGATGCCCATATCCAGGTCGACTTGATTTGATAACCTAACAACTCTGCTGACAAACATTGACACTGACAGTAACTTAACAAACCGACATTGACATTGCCTCTGACCAATGAGAAGCTCAATTCTATGAATAGTGTAAGCTTTGATTTCAAGGAGTTGTATTCAGTGTAGCTTTGATTTCAAGGAGTTGTACAGTTAGGGCAAGAAGTTGCACATTGAAGTTGTACATTGATTGTGGTTAAAAATATGTATTTTATTTGTTTAAAAAAAATATTATATATATATAGATATAGATATTGATATTGATATTGGATATTTATTTTTGATTTTGATTTTAAGTAAAATTTTTAAAGGTAAAGATAATCCATAACATAATTATTTGGATAAAATAAGTATTTTTAAGATAATAGTAATAATGATATATATATATATATATTTTGAGTAAAACACTTACAAATGAGGCTTATGTCTCTTTCTAAGTAGGTGTTAGAGTTACTTATAATGTGAATTCTACCTTGAGGTTTAGGCATTAAGGATCCATAGTTGGTCACTAAGGATGCACAAGACATGACATTTGGGAGCTATTATGGTCACAAGTTAATCTTAGTCAAAGTCGACCTTTCATTTTGCAGGAATTCAAGGGGAGTCCTTAGAATTATTTAAAGAAGTCTTTCCTTTTATAATGTGAATTCTACCTTGAGGTTTAGGCATTAAGGATCCATAGTTGGTCACTAAGGATGCACAAGACATGACATTTGGGAGCTATTATGGTCACAAGTTAATCTTAGTCAAAGTCGACCTTTCATTTTGCAGGAATTCAAGGGGAGTCCTTAGAATTATTTAAAGAAGTCTTTCCTTACAACTTTGTTGATCTCTTAGAGAGATTAGATACTTTCTAAAAGTTGATTATTATAAGACAGTGGAATGGAGATGACTATTAGCAAAGTTTGAAAAAAGAATCAGTCATTGGTGCAACAGATCGCTTTTCCTAGGAGGTCGTTTCACTCTAATCAAAGTTGTACTTGAATGTCAACCTGTATATTGGATGGCACTGGCAGCCATTCCGGTCTTGGTTCTCGATAAGATTAGAAAGTTAATTTACAACTTTCTATGGTCGGGTTGTAGCGGAAAACTGCATTTTCACTTGTGTAGTTGGGATTTAATAGCCAAACCAAAGGTCATGGGTGGTTGGGGGATAAGAAATATTTTTCACTTTAATAGAGCTTTGGCAGCCAATTCCTTATGGCGGGTGCTGATGAAAGAGGGGATTTGGCATAAGGTAATAAAAGACAAATATTTTCCTTTTTGTTTAGTTGCTGGTGCTGATGAAAGAGGGGATTTGGCATAAGGTAATAAAAGACAAATATTTTCCTTTTTGTTTAGTTGCTACCTAGTTCAGAACGACTTCTTCTAGAGCGAGATCTGCCTCACGGACATGGAAAAATCTTTTAAAGTCTTTAAATTTGATTACTCACTGGTTGTGTTGGAATCCCGGGTCCGGTCACTCAGTTATAATAGGAAAGGATTGTATTTTGGGACTGGGGAAGTCCTCTTTATTATCACATGAACTCATAACAGTCTTAAACCAAAAAAACATAAGATACATTTATAAAGCAAGAGGTATTATCAGGACAGGGTTTATAATAGTCAATTGGAAATCCAGTGATGAGATCAGACTCTCCGGTGAATTGGCATTGGAATGGGATGACTACTACATGGCTCTAACATGATCGGGTGTGCAGCTTCAAAATAAATATGATGAGCTCAAGTGGACAGGAGGTGATAAATATGGACTTATAACAGTCAAAAATGTTTATTGTGCTTTAACAAATAAAATCTGACAACAATCTATTGGTGGTTGGAGGAGACACCTGTGGACCTAGGACATTGCACAAAAAATCAGACTGTTCACCTGGTTAACTATTGAAAATAAATTCTTACATGGGACATCTTGCAACGAAAAGGATGGGAAAGTCCAAGTATTTGCCAATTGTGTACAAGGATTTAGAATCAGTGTTGCATCTTTTTCTCAAGTGTATTTTCATAAAACAAGTCTGGTATAGGATAAAAAGTGAATTATAGGTAAAATATGAATGGGAAGGAAACTCACTAATTTCTTGTTATGAAAATTGGGTTAAAAAAAAGAGAAACTACCTCACCCTTCCTTCTCTAGTATGTTGGCATGTTTGGTTGGAACGCAATAAGAGAATTATTTGAAAATGGGAATCACTCTATTAGTTCTGTTGTTTATAGAACACTCGGAATTATTGCTAGCACTACAACTTCAAAAAAAGTGGTGATTCCAAGAAATGTTCAGATTCACTTTCAAGGAGGGTCTATTGTTGGTTGGTTCGATGGAGCAGCACAAACAAATGGTCTTAAGAGTGGGGCAGGGGGTTTGATAAGGTTAAATGATAATTCAATTTACAAATGGACCTTCAATTGTGGTCCAGGTACCAATACCAGGGCAAAATTACTTGAAGTTTGGGCTACTCTCAACTTGGCAGCTAGGTTCAACATTGAAGCATTACAGATCTTTGTAGATTCTAAAATAATAATCGATTGGTTGAATCGTAGAGGTAAACTGCAGGTTGTCTCTCTAGTGGGATGGAAGAACAAAATCAGAGAGCTCCAAAAATGTTTCAGGGATATCAGTTACTCTCATATATGTCAGGATCAAAACAAGGAGGTTGATTTAATCTCAAAGAAAGCACTCTAGAAACAAGAAGGGAAAATCACTTACAACCATTGGTTAGATGGACATGAGGGCCCCACCCTCTTCCTTAATCTTTATTAGCATATAGTCCTTCTTATAGTGTTTTCCTACAAAGTTTAGCGAAAGGTTGTCAATTTATTTTGGGTACACTTGTTTCAAGGAAGTTGAATAGGGAAAGTCTGAATTTTAGTTTTTAATATGATTTGGGAAGCTTATGATCCCATCATCTGCGAACATACTTGGACTCAAGTTACACAGTGTTGAGGATGTAATTTTCTGGCTAAGACATTATACCATGTGAACACAATTATATATTAATATAATGAGTAATTTTTATGTTGGAAAAAAGTCCTCAAATATGTGTGGTTTGGAGTTTTTAACTCTGGTAAATATATTTTTGTGTGTTTAGTAAGTAAAAACACTTTATTCTTGCAAGCATATTGTGCATTTATCTTTTCAAGTATACTTACAAAGCTTAGAGTTAATGAAGGATTACAGTAACAAGAAATGAAATGTTGCACAGTAATTATAAAGATATATGTTTTGCGCAAAAATATGAGATTCATTTACTAGATTGTTAGAAGAGGCAATTAGTTTAAGTTAAAAAAATTCCCTAGCTATTACAATAACATATTATGAAGGATTACAGTAACATATTCCCTAGCTAAAAAAGAAGCTCCCCAAAAAAATTGTTTAAGTTAAAAAATGTTGTCTAACAACAAGTGTTCAAATTAGTTTACATAGATGTGAAAAATATCATAGTTAGAATTTCCAATATACAGATAACAATTGTAGATAGAATTTTCTATCTTTTCCACAATCCATGTAGGATTCAAGTGGCATGAAAATTGAAGGCATGGGATTTTTATGTTTAGTACAAAATGTCTAATAGTTCTAATTTCCTTTTTATTTAATGTTGTCTAAAGAATTTTCTATCTTTTTCATAATCCATGTAGGATTCAAGTGGCATGAAAATTGAAGGCATGGGATTTTTATGTTTAGTACAAAATGTCTAATAGTTCTAATTTCCTTTTTATTTAATGTTGAATCCATGTAGGATTCAAGTGGCATGAAAATTGAAGGCATGGGATTTTTATGTTTAGTACAAAATGTCTAATAGTTCTAATTTCCTTTTTATTTAATGTTGCAAAAAAAAAATTAGAAACTTATTGATGAAAAAGTCAAATAGTATTTAAAAAGTCATGAAAAAGTCACGAAATTGTTAAACTAGCATGTAAAACTTGATAAGAAGAGCGACATGCATCTTTAAGTAAATGCAATACTCTAATATAAACTACAAAATATAATTATTGTAACTGATTATACCAAATGATTATTGTAACTGCAATACTTTATACCAAATGATTATTGTAACTGCAAAAGATAATTACTTTATACCAAATGATTAATGTAAGATTTGTTATATGAATTAAAAAAAAAAGGCTATATGAATTTGATGCAATTAATGTACAAATGCGAGGATAGTATGAAACTTATTGTCAAAATAGACATTGTTACTTTTAGCACAAATATTATGCACGAAAGTGGATATTAGAGCTAACCTCTAAATGTCAACAAAAAAAAAACAATAAAATGAGAGTTGTGAATATTAGAAAAGCAAATTATGTAGGTTTTTGTATTTAAGTTCTATTTTTTATGATCTCGAAAGATAATATATTGGGTTGAAATGTTTTTTTTATATCACTTTTTTGTTTTTCTTAGAGAAGTTGGGTGTTCTACAATTGAACGTGGGGGAGATCTTTGTGCCATGTGTGCTTGTGTATAATACTAATAAATAAAATGAAAAAATGAGCTAACATTTAATTATTTTAATTATCATAATGTCAAAAAAATTACAACTAGGTAATAGATCCATCTTAACTTTGGATCTATTAAGTATTGGAAAGGATAAAAAAGGATGTAGTGCAAACCATTTTTTATTTAATAGAACATGATGGCCTAAAAAGATTAAGGCTTGCACCTCAAGTTTTTTATTCCTCACAACTTAATAGGACCGAGGTTAAGATGGATCTCGCTCACTACTTAATAGAACTAGGGTTACGATGGATCTATGCTAGTTAACATGCTACTAATAATTTCTTATAATGACATTGAATAAATACATAGTTTATCTATCAAAACATGTTTTTTGATTGTGTAAAACAAAGCTCAAAATCCAAACATGGATATGTGCAACATTAGATCGACAAATTAAAAATCATATGTGGTCTAATCAATTGGGATGACACTCACATTAACCAAGATATTTAGATGCACAAGAAATGGCACATCATCACACAAAACCTTAATGATAAGTTGACAAATATAACAAAATACACCACATCATCAATCTTCTACAGAAGCTTAAACAACACAAGAACTCTACTTGACCACATAAAAATTTATGCTTCTTCACTCAAGTAATAAATAGTAACCAAGTACGTACCACTTTCTACCAAAGCAACACCTACAGACAAAAACAATAAATAGATACCAAATAAGTAGCTCTCAACAAATTTTGAGTTAATAAATAGATATTGAACAAGTAGATGTCATACATCGCAATAATTTATTGTTGAAATTTGAATGCAAATGCATATATCCAACTTTCTACAGTCTGCAATTCTCTTGTGTCTAGAATTGAGATACTATGATATATCAAGTACAATTCAACATTGACTCATGTTTTATACAAAATCCCTAATCACACGTTACCTATATTTTTCATATGCAATAGCTATAGAAAAACAATGATCATGCACTTACACTTGCGAGAAAAATATGTTCAAATTGTATTGTAGAACAAACACTTTATAGTGCAACTTAAACTTGGAAATCATAGATATCTAAACCATTAACATCCATAATAAACTTTATGAACAAGAAACATGCCAACCCTAGTGACTTGCAAGGGTTGAAATATGTTAAATTATTAACTAATGAAAAAATCCTAGATCGAATGTGTCCCAAAATATAGGTATGCAAATGCCACTTGAAAACCTTACGTAGATAACATTTGTTTTCTAATTATGAAGAAATCCAAAGACATTAATTGGTACACCTAAGTTGTCCTTCATATTTACCATGTCTTCCAAAAATCACTTGAATACGTTAACATAAATTTCAAACTAAATGCCAAGCAAGATATTCTTCTCGGATAATAGATGATAGGATCACCTTAATAAAGGAGTTTTAACACTTCCTATCTATGAATGATTAGTTGCCCCATCCTCCTTCCTTTCGAAAGTAGAAGCTCTCATAAGAAGACCCTTTTAGGTTGTAGGAAAGAAAGGGGAAACACATCTTTCTAGTGTCACGGGAAAAGGTTATTTTACCAAATAATAATGGGGCACTTAAAATAAGGGATTCATACAACCAAAGGACAAGTTCCAGGTGCCAAGTTGATACAAAATATAAAAGAAACACTTGGAATAAAGGGATCTAGCTAACCAAGGACGAGTTATAGGTGATAGGATTGTAGTAGAGGAATAATGTAATAGCTTAGCAAAGATGCATGCTAAGCATTCACTTTTGGTCTCTCTATCTAATAGGGCATGTATCACTGAAGATACTTAGGTTTTCTTTTTAGGACTATAGGCAATATGAGACATAATATTTCTTTTGATCCTATAGACTACCAAAGAATTGAAATACCAACTAAGAACTAGGAAACAAATAAAATAGGAGTCCAAAGGGAAAAAATTTAGGCCAATGTTTTGATGTTGTGATAAAGTGAAAAAATATTAAAGATGCAAAAGATATTAGAAGTGCAAAAATATTGAAGATGCAAAATATCTCAGATGTGCAAAAAATATCCTCTTGAAAATATCAAAAGGTACACATTGAAAAATAGGCTTTAACCTTTGTAAACCTATAACATTTTACAAACATAATGGAAGTCTGTTGCAAACCTAATGGACACACTAACATAAATAAGAATCTAATAAAATAAAGTTGGATGTGTCATATATTGGATCGAGCTAAGGTCTACGGTTTTTTTTGGGTCTACGGTTCTTTTCATCCCTAAGGCACGATAATAATGTCTTTGGGATAGGGTTTCCCATCCAAGTTTATTTTTGCAGCGTAGCAGTTTCCCCTTCCGAAGATTTGATCTGGCATGCAATGGAGGATGACGATCTGGATTACGAAGAGGACGTCCTTGCTCTGGATGTGATTTTCTGCTCGGATTCAGAATTCATTAGTATCTAGTAGGAAAGAAGGGCTCATTCCCTTGGGAAATCGTTTCCCTTGATGGAGATGTGTGGTGGTCTTGGAGACGTTGTATCCTCAAGAGATCCAACAGAACATCACACCATGCGGGGTGGCGTATTGTCCCATTTGTGTGGCAATAACTCTGGGTCTGATTTTTGTCTATGCGACCAAAATTTCATTTCACTTCCTTGGCATGTTTGTAACTCGACACCTTTCGACCCTGG
>CBVK0101998733.1:0-14853 GCA_900067695.1 Picea abies
CTTGGCATGTTTGTAACTCGACACCTTTCGACCCTGGCCTGGTGCCTCTAAACATCACATTGTAATCTAATCAATCCTCTGTTCAGAAGTTGGCATGCTCAATAATCCCTCCCATGAGGAAAAAGAAAAGATGTATTCGGGCTCGTAAAGAGAAAGTGAGGATGGTGGTGGGTGAGAATGTCTCTATGGGAAGTATTATGGATTTCTTCGGTAAAGCGGCGGTATGTCATTTTTTTGGAAAGACGGTCTGCCATGAGAACCTAAAGCATTGGTTGGATGATTTCTAGACTTTGGTATTTGGTTATCATCTGTTTTTTCATGTTCTAGTGAGGGGTTGGTTATGCTTCCTATTCAAATCCCCTAAAGACCTGTGGTCGATACTCAAATGGGACTAGATTTGGGGTCCCTCGGGTTTGGCTCTTCGGGACTGGGGAGTTCATTTTGACCCCAGGCACAAGCCAATTTCCTCTCTAGTGGTGTGGGTTATTCTTTTGGGGATTCCAATGGTGTTTTGGCACGAAGAAATTCTGGAGTTCATTGGTAACAACATAGGCATATTTATCAGAATGGAAAAAGACCAAAACACCAAACCTGACCATAGGTGGGTCTGGGTGCAAGTGGAGGCTGATTTGAAAGAAGGGATTTTGGAAGAAATTGAATTGGTAGCATGGGGGATTTACTTGGATGCATATTCCATTCAAATGCTACGGGTGCCACAATGTTGGGCACACTCAGGACTAGTGTCCTAGCCCCTCAAGGCTGAGGATGCCCGTTCAAAAAGGTATGGAAACCTAAGGTAATGTAGTCAGAAGCTCGTGAAGTGGAGAAGTTTCTCGAGAAGGATCACCTGAAGACTCATCCATCTCACAAGGATTTGGGCTCAATGGGAATGAAGTTTGAGCTAAGGCCTTCTTCAACTAGTTCCCAAGAAGCTTCATTGGGCAAGTCCTTTTATCCCTCTTTTCCCTCTTCTTTGATCAAATATTTGACTATAGAAGTTGTACCTCCTTCCCTTAGGTCATTCTTGAAATCCTCTTCGTCGACCCAGATTAAGCCTACGTTTGTCCTCTCTAGTCCTAAGCATTTTGATACAGTGGCAGATGTTATTTCGTCGCAAGGAGAGGCCACGCTTACAATAACCCTTGACCCTAATCCTCTATCACCTCGCCCTTATATTGAAAAAGGAAAAGGGGAGGGAAATACGAGTCAACTAGTAGTCTTAGAAAATTCTGGGTAGAAAACTCAAGCCAACCCTCCTCACTTCTCTAGTTATCAACTCCACCCTCGACAAAATCCTAAGGAATAAGGGGCCATTAACATAGGTATAGTTATGGAGAGGACGTCTAGCTCTCATGTGGGAAGACAATCCAACCTTTCGATGCCTCAATTACAAACTAAAAAGGATATCATAAGTGGAAAACAAGCCACTATTCTCTGGGCCCTTAGAGCAGGGAACGCCTGCTCCAAGGGTGAGCCATTATTTGCATGTATTTCAACGTCCATGGGGTCTGGGTGCCCCTAAGATGCTAGCCCTAAAAATACTAGTAAAATTTTTCACTCTTGATGTTATCTTGCTCCAAAAAACTATGTATGTTGGCTCCAAGGCCACAAAGTCTCTCTCTCCTTGGTTGGAGGATTGATCATTTTTCTCTTTTGACTTGAAAGGTCTCTCAGGTGTGCCTCTTGATGGATTGGATCCCTATAATTAAGGTTCTCTCTACCTCTATTATGAACTCTGGCATTTTGGTGGATATGGAAGTGTCGAATTTTTCATCCTCCTTTCGTGTAATAAATCTCTATGGCCTATATGTAGACAAAAAACTTGTTTGGGAAGAGTTGGCTTCCTTGGGGGCCCTTTCTAATGATAATTTTATCCTTGGGGGTGATCTTAATTTTACTTTGTCCCTTATAGAAGTTTGGGGTTCACACCCTCACGGGGACCCTTTAGAAGGTTTCTTTGAGCATCTCGTAGAATCTTTACATCTGGTGGATTTTGAACCCCAAAAGATTTCCCGTACAAGGAGGAATGACAGGAAAGGTGAGGAAGGGGTATCCAAATGGCTAGACAGATTTTTGATATCTAAATCCTTGGTTGAATGTCCTTGGAACCTGAAAATGTGAGTTGGATTTGGAGAACACTCGGACCACTTGCCCATTTTTCCAAAAATGGAGTCCAGGGAGAGAAAACCTCCAGCCCCTATGAAATTCAACCTTGTGTGACTGAAAGAAGATTATTACGGGAAATTGGTCTATTATGTATGGAATCACCTTCACAATTAAGTTGTCTCTTTATTTATGCAACAATTCCATGTTAACTTGTAGAAAGTAAAAGAAGTTTCGAAAGGTTGGGTTGTGAATTTTAATCTGCATTATGAAGCTTCCCTTAAGGAGAATGAGATTAATATTAACTCCCTTTTTGAAGCCAATACCTGATCCAGGTGGATATTGGTGGCCACCCGGATATTCAACTTGGACCCCCACCATTTTTTCTTTCATTTTTTCAGTTTCCTTAATTGTAGCACAATTTACTAATTTTGGCAAATTTTCGGGTCCTGAACTTCCAGAGCCATTTTGAGGCCCTAAACGACGTTTTTTGGGCATGAAACCTCCGATGATTTTGAAACCATTTCCGACTCGATATTCGCTGTCAGAAGTGTATTCCTTGGATATATCTTTCTAACAATGTATCATGTGTGTCAAACGAAGATAGTATGCCAAAGTTACGACCCTGGGAAATTGATGTACCAATTTACCCCGACGGGGCCCATATTCTGGTGTTAAAATAGCAATGGGTTGGTCGTTAATCTTACCTTCCACCTCGATCATGTGTGACTAAAACTCAACCAACTTTTTATCCAATGCGGCATAAATCCTAGGCACATTTCTACCCATGTCTTCCACTATCGCGGCTTGTTGTATATTGCGCATAGTCCTCGCTTTATAACCTATTTGAGGGAAATCTCCGCGCATATGATTTTCTCCAAAACCCCAACACTGCATATGTTGTTGCCATGAATTTTGTCCCACTATCTCTGACATTATGGGCTCCTGAAGAGTCATATATCCTTGCACAATGTTTCTGAAAAATGGTGGCTTAACTCCCTTCTTCCTTTGTTCCACCTTACTTTTCATCTTGTCTTCCCAAGCCTTTTGGAAAGTCAATCTTCTCTTTTGTTGCTCATAAAGACACTTAGTGTGCCTTATGGTTTCTTCCAACGTATTAGGCTCATCATACTATATCTTGTCACTGATAAATGAGGGAAACCCACTCTATCTTTGAATCTTGACATGTTCATCCTTGATAAAAGACACATAATTCATCAGTTCTAAAAATCTTCTTTCATGCTCATCAATAGCCATACTCACAAGCTTGAGTTCAAAGAACTCCTTCATTTTCGTATCATAGTACCACTTGGTTAAGTATTTATTTTGGAAATACCTCTTGAACTCTCTCCAAGTCACTTTCTTCTCATCAATGTGATTTACTTGCACATATTGATCCCACTACATTGATGTCTTTCCCTTTAACTGATAGATATAAATTCTCTCTTCTGCCTATGCAGATAGTTATGCAGTTGGAAGTACTTTCTCATACCCAAAAACCATGTCTCTGCATCCTCATCCTTTTTATTCTCCACGTCAAAGGTAGGAGGACTGATCTTATTCATTTCTCCCTGTAGCTCATCCACCCAAGTCCTTTTCTTATACTTTCTGATAGGCTATGAACTCGAAATACTACACACTTTCCTGAAAGAATGCTTACTAACACTTGTTTCTTCTCTTCTTTTCTCATCATGAGACCTGTGACTTCTTGATCTACTTGTCTCTGTCTCCTTATCCATATTCTTTTATATTATGTTTAGGTTCTGCATCAGTTTGACATTGAAGTCATCTTGTTGCACCTTGGCTCTCATAAACCTTTCATTATCAGCCTTATAACTCTGGACATATTTATGCAATACTTTTACAGTTTTTACCAAGTTCATGTGCTCCCCCTTGGATTTTGTACTATTGGCACCCAAACCAGCATACAGATCCCCAAATTCATCATTGGGACTATAAGTCCTCTGCGCATCTTCCATGCTTTAAACTTTCTACACTGAATCTGACCCACTCTTTTCATTGAAAATTCTACAAAATGTGCAGGAAATTAAGATTTGTTAGGTGATTTCATGCAATAACTACATGAAAAATTTGCACCATTTTGTCATAATCCTTTATCTCATATTTCTTGGATGATTTTAACATTCCAAACTCAAGTGCGCACATCCACGCATCACTTTCTTTGTGCGCATTGCAACTTTATATCGTACACCAATGGTTTTTTTAGCAAACTAAACTCTACACTGCTCAGTACCAATTCTTAGTGCACACATCTATTCATGTTAATCTCTGTCCCATACAAGTCTAGTGTTGAACCAAAAGCTCTGATACCAATTTGTAACATCATCATCCACCTAGGTTGGCCATGCTACTCCATAAAACACTTTGACAAAGATCTTATACCAATTTGTAACGTACCGAGTCACCCTAAAATAGGTCATGTCACAGATTGACCTCAACTTCACTGTGCACGAAATCTAATTCTTTATGTGCACACACAAATTCTAGTCTCTTAGTGTACACAAGGTACCTTCATGCGCACTCGACCACTCAATTATCTTCTTGTCGACTCAAAACCAAAATTACATGGATAACTTAACAAGCAAGACTAACCACATGCGTCATATCCATGCACAACTACGAATATAGGCTATAATCACTATACTTACATGAGCATGCAACAATTAACAAAATAACAACAAATACTTGTATGCAACACATACAAGAATTTAACCCATGTCTAACATAGAAAAAAAAGCACGTAGTAACCAAGACAAGTACATAAGGAACACTTATCTTAAATGAAAATCAACAATTTCGGCCTTGACTCAAACATTCCTCCCAACCATAGACGTTGTTGCTCATGAGCTTTCAGCAACAGGTCACCCGTGAGCTAGGGAACAACTCTACTATGGAAAATGGTTTCCTAGAGATAAGATATGATATGAAACTCAACAAAATCACTTAGTCCTAGATGCCCATTGTTGCATCTATCCCATATTCCATCATTTTGCATGCACCTGTCACACCCAAGGAAGTGTGCCCCTTCTCTTCTCAACAGTCCTTCGACTACCCCACTTCCCTTCCTAGGGTTATCAACAATAGGCCGGACAGAAAGTCTCTGAGCCCTACAACTAATGCTCAATGCACCAGGGAACAACTCTCAGCAAAACTCTCACCTGGAGAGTATGCCCACAGGTCTGACAACCACTCCACAACAGCCAATATATCACCCAGAGAGATAGCTCACGATCTTTCAACCCGACTCTTCGATGGTGAAACTGACCTTTCTATTTGGGCATGACCATTAACCACTTGTATCATCCAATACACCTAACTGATATGACCTAACCGAACCTAAACTAAGCACCTTCAACCTTGTGGATTGTCAAAGTGTTTTTTTCACCATAGGTGATAATCCATCATCACCACCCAACCACAAAAAACCCACTATCACCTCCCCCAACCCAAGCATACTTGAATAACCAACTACCCAATGTAAGACCATGCTCTCATTCATTTAAGCTAGCTTGTGACAGTCAATGAAGATCATGTCCCTTCTTCATCAAGAATTCACATATTTTCAATGCACTTATCAACATTATTGTCTTGCCACATACAACATCGATAATTTATCACAATGTCAAGGTGTGTCGTCCTTTGTCAAAGTTCATTGTGCAACACCTTGTCGATTTTTCATCCTACTCAAAAAGTCACCAGGTTACCAAAATATATGGACTCATCATGCAACTTTCCAAGTATCCCCAACACACCCTTTATTGTGTCATTTTCAATGGATCCTTAATTTGGATCCTTACATTCTCCCCCCCTTGAATTGTTGATGTCCTCGTCAACACAACCCCATCGGCTCCTCCAATGAAATGGTTGTTGGTGGTGAAGAGACACGTCCACAATTTCCACATTCAAATGTAGTTCTATCAAAACAAAGAAGGCTAGTATCAAGGGGCTAGACTTTTTGTTCCACTTGAGCATCCCATACCACTCAAGAAGCCTAGTTGTCGTGTGGCACCTGCGGGACCTTGCTAGTTGGGCATGAGCATCAACCACTTGTATCACCCAATACACCTAACCAACATGATCTAACTATACCCAAGCTAAGCACCTTTAACCTTGTGAAATGTCAATGTGCTCATTTCACCTTAGGCGATGTTGCATCATCACCACCCAACCACATGCAACCCACTATCACCTCACTCAAGCCAAGCATACTTAAACAACAAACTTCCCAACATGAGACCATTCTCTCATTCATTTAAGCCAACATGTGTAAGTCAGTGAAAATCATGCCCCTCCTTCATCAAGCATTCACATATTTTCTTTGCACTTCTCAAAATTGTTACCTTCCCAAAAACAACAAACACAATCTATCACAATGCCAAGGTGTGTCATCCATTGTCGAAGCTTGTTATGCAACACCTTGTCAATTATTCATCCTCCTCAACAAGACATCCTTGGTCCTACTAGCCTAAGCATTAGTATATCATTCTAACCATCTTATGTTAGGGACCTAACTTCCCTAACCCCTCATGTAAGTAGAATAATATATTTTCCATGTAATAAAGGCCGACATTAGTTTATAAGGCATATTTAATAAATGTGAACAAGTCAATGCAAGAAGATCTAATAGAAGTTTTCGCTTTTAGAAAGGTCTTTCGCTAGAAGGTTCTTTAGAAAATAGAATTAGTATAAATAAGAGTAGGAGGCATGAGAAGTCTTTGTCTTGAGAATTATTGTAATAGATCATTGCTCTGTTGGAGGTTGCCCCCTCGAAGAGGAAAGTGAACATTGTTTCCTATCAATAAAGGTATTATTTTGGTTTTGTGGTTTCATATATTGTGTTGTTTTGCTATTATTCTCTGCAATATTTATGTTTTTCCACTATTATAATAGATTCGGTACCTTACAAGTGGTATCAGAGCACTTTCCTTGGCAGGAATTGTAGGTTAAATTTTTTCAGGGTAAAGATGTATTATGGCGTCTTAAAAATATAGAGATGTGTAGTTCAGTGCATAAATCCGCGATCGGGGAAACATACACACAGGAAATACAAGAGTTATTTAAGCACGCATTCTTGGCCACCCTTGTAACCTATGTTGGTACCCCTTCGAGTGGTAGTGCATCAAATAGCACTTGTATACGAACTAGCTTAAGTATCCTAAAACCCTCCATGGATCAATTGATCAGCCTCCTAATTGTTATAATGTCACCAAGAACAACACTCGGGAAGATACTCTTTAGTACCTAGGTAATCGGGTAGTACAGCTAAGGGTACGGTCTAGCCTCCTTAGTTAGTATTATGAGATATTGGAACAAGTACTATTATTCGACCTTGCACGTATATCAAAGAATTATAGCACAAAGAAAACCCTTGTCTGTAGAAACCCTAAACACCCTAACCCTTGGGGAAGAAACAAAGCAAAAAATGAACAAACAAGATCTATTGTGGTACAATGTTACCTTTTGCATTTGGGTTGCAAAATTCCTACACATTTCTTCATGTTAAGAATTTGGCCATTTCACCACTGTAGTATTATTCAGATAAAAGTATAACTCCGCAGGAGTTAAAAAAAATTAATAGTGGTCCCACTGGCACCATTATTCGGGACCTATCCCATTGGATTCCTCTCCTCGCCCTGTTCCCAATGGTACCTTCCATTTTTAAGATTTTTTTTTAAGTGAACCTGACCCCCTTCCTAGTGCCATTATTTTCCACCTCTCCCATTGTATTTCCCTTTTTTCCCTGATCATCTTGGTACCTATCACGTGTAAGTCCTCGTTTTCTATGATCTCACCCACCCATTTCCCCTTACAAACACCCCTCATATCCAAATCGCCACCACTTGCAACCAAGACCTGCAAGCTTCCATCACTCAGACCAAGGAGTCCATCCAGCAAGTGACTGTTGATCTTGCTTCCACCAATTCCTGCATTGAAAAATTTGAGACCTAAGTCCAGCAACAATTTGACACCATGGATTCCAAATTCATGGGCAAATTTTCCACCCTCCAGTCAGTTGTCAGCCAGTTGTTGAACCGCCCCCAGGGCCCTTCCTCCTCAGAGAAACCATCCTCCTTAGATGTTCCCATTCTATGATCTTTCAATCCAATTCATTTCATCATGACCCCCATCCTCCCCGAGTTGAGGTCAATAAATTTGATGGCTCTGACCCCACGGGATGGGTCACTCAAATGGAGCATTATTTCTCTTTGCATGGAATTACCGATGAGTTGGAAAAACTTTGTTATGTTGTTCTCTATCTGGATCCTAAATGTTGGGAATGGTGGAAATGGAATAAGAATGCACGCCAAGGGTATGTTGTGTGGACCCAGTTTGTTGTTGAACTCTATGATTTTTTTTACACTAACACCAACTATTTAGGTCATTTGACCAAGTTGAAATAGTGAGGCACAATGGAAGACTTTATAACTTCCTTTGAGCATTTGGCCTTCAGAACGGAGGGCATGATAGATGTGTTCTTCCTGGAATGCTTTATCAATGGCCTAAAGGATGAAATTTGAGCCCAGGTCCTCATGGCTCACCCTCAGACTTGGTTGGAAGTTAGTAAACGTGCTAAAGAATCCCAACAAGTTGTTTTTTCCCGGAGCAAAAAATATTTTTCTTCCTCGCCCTCGACCCACCAATCATGCCCCCCTACCACTCCTCTCAAGGTCAAAAAATTAACTCGAGCTGAAATGGTTGAGCGCCAACTCAAGGGTCTTTGCTACAATTGTGATGAAAAATATTTTCTCGAGCATAAGTGTAAGAAACAAAAACTTTTTATGGCCATTTCAGAGGATGTTGTTGAAGAATAAGTTGTCATTTCCCTTGTTGAAGAGTTACCCCCTCTCAATGCTACTCCTAATCCTGTTGACCCACCAAAAGTTGAACCATTAATTGCATTTCATGCCCTCATTGGCTTCTCTTCTCCCCAAAACCTCAAGCTCATTGGCCATATTAAGCATAGGAAATTCATCATCCTGGTTGACAGTGGAAGCACCCATAATTTTATTCACCATCACATTGCCCAGGGAACCAATTGTTATATTCATGTCGTCAACAAATTTCAAATCATGATAGCCAATGGTGGTTCCATGAAATGTGGTGGGCATTGTGAAAATGTATGACTAGTGTCGGAGGAATGGCCCAGTTAGGTGAATGGTCTAGGCTCAAAAATCATGGACAATTATTCTTATATGCTTGAGAAGAATAGTCCAGATATCCCATGGATGATGTTTTACATTCTAAGGGAAGATGCTCTTCCATATCTCACAGATGTGAGTGGAAGAATGGCCCAAATGACTTAGTTTATATCATGATATTGGTTTATGCAAATTGATATCAGATGATATGATTGCTATGGAGACTGTATGTCTCTGAACAGTAGTTGTATGCCACTATGGTGGATGTGTTCCACTGGTTGTGACTATGTGTCACTGGTTAAATAGGCGTGTGCTACTTGGTGTGGTTGTGTACCACTAGATAGTAGTTGTGTACTACTATGGATAGACACAGTTGTGTTATATTGAATGGAATTGTTCTAATTTCCATGTAGACTATCAGTAGTGTTGAAAATTATTATCAGCTAGATGGATAGTCAGTGTGTTGATGGACAAACATTCTCCAGATGGAAAATGGTCCAAGACATTTATTCTTCTAGGGCATATGTCTAGATTAGAAGAATAGTCCTTGTATCCCATGGTGTGGCTTCCAACATCTATTGGAATAGTTATTCTTCTAGGACATAAGTTCAGATTAGAAGAATGGTTCTTGTATCACTTTGTGGAGTGAGTGAATTATTAAGAATCATTCCTTATTACTCATATGGACTATGATTACTCAGATGGAGTATGGATTTGAGATATGATGTAGTTGATTTTATCAGATGATATTGATAGTGATGATGGTTCTCATGATCTAATCATGAGATAACATGTATGGCTATGATGATGCTACTGGTTGAATGGTATATTTTTTTCTCAATACCATTGCTTTCAATATCTCCCTAGATAGGAGGGAGTGTTGATATTATGGTAGCTCTGGGAGGTATTAACCTCCATGTGTAACCATGACAAGAATAGAATATTCTGAGAAGCAAGAAGAAACCCTAACGCATTGGACATGACCCTAGAAGACAAGTCGTCTAAAAGAAATATTTAATATTGAGTTTTTAGCCTCCAGAATGAGAAGTCATCCTAGATAGATAAGGAAGAGAAGTATAAATATGAGACACCAGAGCTCATTTGACACACATAGCTCACAACTGCAGAAATTTAGTTGTGTGCAAGTCTTGAGAGTAGTTGCAGTTGCAACTATTGCAACTTGTATTTTCAGTTTCAGTCTTGGACTCTCTCTTTGTTATGGTTTGGACTTTCTGCTTGGTATGTTAACTCTGGAGAGTGATACGCTACATTGATTGGCTATTGGTCTTAGGGTTTTCTTCTAGAATTATTCTTTGTCAAGGTTAGGTGCTCGGGGATGGCTTCGGCCTATGGTTGGGTGAAAATATTCTTATATTTTCTATGGTTAAATGAGCACACCTACTTTTCTAACACTCCTTTCATCATGACCCTCATCTTCCCTAAGTTGAGGTCAATAAATTTGATGGCTCTGACCCAATGGGTTGGGTCACTCAAATGGATAATTATTTATCTTTGCATGGAATTATCGATGAGTTGGACAAACTTTTTTATGTTGTTCTCTATCTGTATCATGAATGTTGATAATGGTGGCAATGGCGTAAAAATTAATGCAAGGGGTATGTTGTGTCGACCCAATTTGTTGCAGAGCTCTATGACTTCTTTGACAATGACACACGTTGTTTAGTTCGTTTGACCAAGTTGAAACAATCAGGCACAGTGGAAGACTTTATAACTGCCTTTGATAATTTGGCCTTCAGAATAGACAGAATGACATATGTGTTCTTCTGGGAATGCTTTATCAATGGCCTAAAGGATAAAATTTGAGCCCAGGTCCTCATGGATCTCCCTCAAACTTGGTTGGAAGATACTAAACGTGCCAAGGAATCCAAACATTTTTTTTTTCCCATAACAAAAAGCCCTCTTTTCTTCCCCGTCCTCGACCCAACAATCCTTCCCCCCTGCCACTCCCCTCAAGGTCCAAAAATTAACTCAAGACAAAATGGATGAGTGCCAACTCAAGGGTATTTTCTATAATTGTGATGAAAAACATTTTCCTGAACACAAGTGTAAGGAACAAAAACATTTTATGGCCATTTTGGAGGATGTTGTTGAAGAAGAAGTTGTAGATTCCCCTATTGAAGAGCTACCCTTGCCTGATGTTACTACTAAGCTAGATAACCCACCAGAAGTTGAACCATTGATTTCATTGCATTCCCTCATTGGCTTCTCTATGCTCCAAACCATCAAGCTCATTGGCTATATTAAGCATAGGAATCATCATCCTTGTTGATAGTGGAAGAACCCATAATTTTATTCACCACCGCATTTCCCAGGAAACCAACTGCTATATATGTGTCATCAATAATTTTCAAATATGATAGCAGATGGTGGTTCCATGAAATTTGGTGGGCATTGTGAAAAATGCACATCTTCAAATTGGATAGTACCACCTGAAATATCATATGTTTTCCATCGACATGGGCGGTTGTGACATTATGTTAGGTGTTGAATGGTTACGCACTCTGGGCCCCATTCTCATGGATTTTAAGGCGTTAACTATGCAATTCACCTAGGAGGGAAAATAGTATCAATTCAAAGGAATCACAGCAGGTTCTCCTGAGATCATCAGTGCCTATCGAATGAAAAAGCTTCTCAAGAAAGGTCATTTAGGTATTATTGCACAACTTCATTCCATTCAAGCAGTTGAGACACCCTCCATGCATCCTGACCTCCAATCTATCATATCCAAACACCAAGATGTTTTTTCCACTCCTCAAGGACTTCCCCCTTCACGTGGTCTTCATGATCATTCCATTCCCCATGTCCTTGGCAGTGTTCCTCCCAATGTTTTCCCTTATCGTCATCTATTTTCCTAGAAGAATGAAATTGAAAAAATCATGCAGAAGTTTCTCGAAGCGGGTGTTATATGTCCTAGTACTAGCCCCTATTCTTATCCTATGGTAATGGTACTTAATAAAGAAGGTACTTGGCGCATGTGTCCTAAATTTCGTGTCCTCAATAAACTCACCATCAAAGACGAGTTTCTCATTCATGTCATTGATGATCTCTTGGATGAATTGAGCGGTGTTCAATGCTTCACTAAACTTCATCTATGTTCTGACTACCACCAGATACATATGAAAGAAGCAAACATTCCTAAGATTTCCTTTAGAACTCATGAGGGTCACTATGAGTTCTTGGTCATGCCCTTTGGCCTGTGTAATGCCCCATCCACCTTCCAAAGTCTCATGAACCATGTCTTCCATCCTATCCTCTGTCATTTTTTCTTAGTTTTCTTTGATGATATTCTCGTCTATAGTAAAACATGGACATCTCATCTCACCCATGTGGATCAAGTCTTCCATCTACTCTCTCAGCACCAACTTTTCCTCAAACAATATAAATTTTCCTTTGGCACCTCATAAGTGGAGTACCTAGGTCATATTGTCGGCAAGGACGTTGTACGTGTGGATCCTAAGAAATTTGAAGCTATGCAGGATTGGTCTCGCCCTAAAACTCTTAATATTGTGTGTGGATTTCTAGGTTTAACCAGTTATTATCGTGAGTTTGTTAAGAATTATGGAAAAATTGTAACACCTCTCACTTCTCTCCTTAAAAATAATTCATTCACTTGGACTCCACCAACTAATCAATCCGTCCACACCTTGAAAGAAGCTATGTGCATGACTCCAGTCCTAGCACTTCCCGACTTCACAAAGACTTTTTTCTTGAAATGTGATGCTTCAGGAAAAAAAATTGGAGCAGTCCTCATGCAAGATGGTCGGCCTTTAGCCTTCACCAGCAAACAACTTTCAGATATACATTTGGGCCAATCAATATATGAAAATGAATTGTTGGCTATTCTACATGTCGGGGATCTCTAGCGTCCTTATCCATTGGGGAAATGCTTTTAGATTAAAATTGATCACCATAGCCTCAAGTATTTTTTGGAACAAATAATTTCATCCCCGGAACAACACAATTGGGTAACCAAGCTATTCGGATATGATTATGAGATCATTTACAAGGGAAAAGAAAATGTGGTCATTAATGCTCTTTCTCGAAAATATGAAGAAGAAGGGTCCCTCTTTTCTTGATCCTTCATTGTACTCGATTGTCTCTAAGTTGCTCGCGAATAATGGTTCTAAGATCTGAAAATATCTCACCTAATCCAGCAATTGCAAGCAAATTCTTCAACTTCTCCAGGGTACTCTTGGCACAATAATGAGCTTCACTACAAAGGCCATCTATATTTAAGCAAATAGTCACATTTATGGTGTTTTTTGAGCTTCATGCTTCACCCATCGTTGGGCATTCAAGGTTTACCAAAACCTATGAAGGGGTCAAACGTTATTTTTTGGGGGATCGTATAAAAGAGGACATCTGCACATTTGTGGTTGAATGTGATGTTTATCAAAGCAACAAAGGAGAAACAGTGAAATCCCCTGACACACTCCAACCCCTTCCAATTCCCCCTTCTATTTGGCGATATGTTTATATGGATTTCATTGTGGGCCTACCTAAATCCGACAATGAGACAGTCATCATGGTGGTGGTTAATTGTCTTTCCAAATATGTTCATTTATGTGTGTTTTAGCATCCCTTCACCGCATCCATGGTGGCTCAAGTTTTCATGGATAATATCTTCAAACTTCATGGCATGTTGCATTCTATTGTCTCTGACAAGGATCCCACATTCACCAGCAATTTTTGGCAAGAATTGTTCAAGCTATAGGGTACCCAATTAAATCTCAACACCGCCTATCTTCCCCAGGCTAATGGCCAAACTAAAATTGTCAACAAGTGTTTGGAAACATATTTAAGGTGTTTTGCATCTGACCACCAACATCAATGGGCTCAATGGTTACCACTCGCTGAATGGTGGTACAAAACATCTTACATGACTCCTTTTGAAGCAGTATATGGACAAAATCCATTGTCAGTTATCTCATGCATGTCAGGTGTCTCTAAGCTTCAAGAGGTTGACAAAAATCTTATAGTACGTGAGTCCATTCTCCATACCCTCAAAGATAATTTGATGATGGCTCAAAATTGCATGTAGAAGCAAGCCAATCAAGGTCATTCTTAATGTCAATTTGTTAAAGGGGAACATGTGTTTCTTCTTCTACAACCTTATAAGCAAACTTCACTCAAAGATGAACATTATCAGAAGCTTGCTCCCAAATTTTATGGTCCTTATGCCATTCTCAAGCATGTGGGACCTGTCGCCTACCAATTATCTCTATAGAATTATTCTAAGCTCCATCATGTTTTTCATGTCTCGTGCTTAAATAAGGTGATTGGAACTAAGTGCCAAACCCAAACCCGTCTCCCTGAGTTGGATGAAGAAGGTTCCATTTGGTTACAACCCCAAGCAGTGTTGGACCAACATGAATGTCGTCTCCGTCAACACACCATCCAAGAAATCTTAGTGCAGTGGAAATATACAACTCCATACGATGCCACCTGTGAACCTGCTACCATTTTGCAACAATTTCCCCATCTCAAGCCTTGAAGACAAGGTTTTTTTCAAGGGGAATGGCATGTTAGGGACCTAACCTCTCTAACCCCTCATGTAGGTAGAATAATA
>CBVK0101998734.1:0-11440 GCA_900067695.1 Picea abies
GAAGTCACTAGAATCCATTGGAAACACCCTCAGAAAATACATTGACAAAGCAGATAGAAAGGAACAGTATTCCTGTGCAAGAATATGCGTCGAATTCAATCTGGAGGTGGGGCTCCCGGAAGCCATTCAACTAAAGGTCACAAACCGGTCTCACATGCAAGAATTGGATTATGAACAGATTCCATTTAAATGTAGGTTTTTCCATGGCTACAAAAAATTTTCTCGGCACTGCAAAAAGAATACCAAGGAGGAGGTGGAGATCTCGAGAGGCGATCAATGGACATAGGTCTAGAAAGCAACCTCACCAAAGCGTAACAATAGATCCAAAGGGAAAAGGGCGCCAAAGGGGTCTGGCGCCCCTACCTCAGGTAAATCTCATGGGGAAGGGAGCTCAGCCCCTCCAATCTCAGAGGATTATAAAAACCTTTTCGAAATCCTCAACAATTCCTCAAAAACATCTGATCCAATGATCTAGGAACTTGAGCAGTAGACCCTTCCTCCCATAGTAGAAAAAAACAATGTTAGGAACTTGAGCAGTAGACCCTTCCTCCCATAGTAGAAAAAAACAATGTTGAGGCAACCCAGTCCGATTCCCCAATTGGAATCTCGTCCTCCCCTTCCTACGTGGAAATAATAAAAAAGAAACCTCCGAAAAACTATGGATCTTCGGAGGATGAGTCTTTCGAGAGACCCTAAAAAAGCCCTTGTAGAAAATCCCACAAAGAAGCAGAAGAGGAGAGGTAAAAAATGCAAGGAAACCAATCCACCATTGAGATGTCCACTGGAAGAAATACCAGAAAAAGGCCTCCCAAGGGTGGACCTACCCACTCCAACCCCAGTCAATAATGTGTATAGTCTCTTGGAATTGCAAAGGCCTGGGGAAGAGACAAAAATCGAAGGAAAACCCTCTTAGAAATCAGCGAACATAAATGGAAAAAAAATGTAGAGAAATCCATGAGCGCAAAGGGCTCCTCCGACGGTCTTGCAACTTTGTGGTCGGAAGACAAGTTCCATCTCAAAAGTTCCTTTGAGACACAACATTGGATCTACACCAAACTCCAACACTACTCAAGTAAGATCACATTCTCTCTCTTTAATCTTCATGTTCCTGTCCTTTTTGCTGAAAAGAAAGATTATTGGCAAACTCTATCAGTGTTTTTAGAAAATCAGCGCCATACAAACATCATTATAGCTGGAGATCTCAACTTAGTCTTTGAACCAAATGAAAAGAGAGGGGGCAACTGTAGTAGGGACCAAATGCTTCCTTTTGTTGAGGAGCTAATTCAACAGTGGGATCTCCTTGACTTCAAGCCCATGAAAGGCCTCTTTACTTGGACAAACAACATAGTTGGATTGGACAACATCTCAACGCGCTTGGATCGGTTCCTAGTGCAGAGCTCGTTATTATTGGAAAAGAGGATAATCTCATCTAAAATACTCCCCAAATTGACATCTAATCACAAGCCCATTCTCCTCCAACTAGAAGAGAAATAAAATCTGGAGCCAATACCTTTCCATTACAGCCCTCTCTGGACAGAAAATGAAGGCTTCCTGGACACTGTTAACTTAGCTTGGTCCACTCCAGTAACAAAATCGCACAGCGATGTGTGGGAACAGAAAATAAAGACAACAAAGCACGCCTTAAAAGAATGGATTAAAAAGCCAAACAACACCCCCCAAGCCACAGAAGAGAGACTATCCAGCAGTTAATAGATTTGCAAATGGAAATGGAGAACAAAGATATTACCAACGAAGATTTAGAGAAGAAACAAGCATCCCAATTCAATTCCTTTCACACCTTCCATCAAGAAGAAGAGTATTGGAGGCTCAAATCTCACAACTTGTGGCTAATAAGAGATGGAGATCGTAATACCACCTTTCACCGGCAATACAGAGACCGAATCTCTAGAAATCATATTTCGAAAATAACCTCTACAAATGGCTCGATTTGCAATAGTACAAGCCAGCGTAAAGAGACAACAAAAATTCACTTCCATGAACTTTATAAAGAAGATGGCACTAATTGTGAGGAGGCCACCATAGAATTTCTCTCCCATATTCCTTCCCTGGTGAGTAAAGAAAATAATACAACCCTCATGAAGCCTTTCACATAGGAAGATATCAACGATGTTATTTGGTCTATGGAGCTTGACAAAGCCCCAGGGCGAGATGGCTTTTCAATCAATTTCTATAGAAACTACAGGGAAATAATCAAGATAGATTTGCTAAGAATGATAAAAGCATTCCAACAAAACGCCAAAGTCGGAGGCAACAATAACTCCACATTTCTATCCTTAATTCCCAAATAAGCGAATTCGAGCTCCTTTGATAGATTCAAGCCAATCTCATTCTGCAACACTTCGTACAAAATCCTTTCAAAACTAATGACGAACATGATTAAGCCTCTACTAGGGAAGCTCATCTCCCCGACCCAAAGTGGTTTTGTTAAATGGAGACACATTCGAGACAATGTAATACAGGTGCAAGAAGCAATGCATTCCAGCGATCAGCCCAAAGAGAAAGGGATGCTCATAAAACTCGACATGGAAAACGCTTTCGACCGAGTAAAACTCTCAATCCTTTACAAAGTCCTTTCCTTTGGTTTCAATTCAGAATTTGTTAAATTAATCAAAACTTGCATCGAGAAGTCGTGGATAGCCCTGCTAGTAAATGGCAAGCCAACTAACTTTCTTCAAGCTTCAAGGGGACTAAGGCAAGGTTGCCCTCTCTCCCCCTTCTTGTACATCATAATGGCACTCTCTTAGTAGAAAGATAATTGTGGAAAAGAAATCCGACATTGTCCCAGGCATTAGACTAGTGAAGGAACTAGAACCGATTATCATGCTTTATTTGTTGATGACTCCCTTTTGCTGGGTGGAGCCTCCATAAGGATAGCACAGGGCTTTAGTAACATCCTCCAAAGTTTCTACAAAATCTCTGGAGCACTCATCAACAAAAAGAAGAGCACAGCGTATGGATGGAATGTTTATCAACAAACCATTCAGCGAATTCCTCAATTCCTGGGATTTACAAGCTATGCCTCTTGGGAAAAAATAAAATACCTCAAACTTCCCTCAACTCTGGGATCCAATAAATCTTTGTTATGGACAAAAATAATAAGCAAAATTAAGACCAAAATAACATGGGGAAGTCAATGGCTCACAACAGAAGGAAACTTATTCTCGTAAAATCGATACTCTCCTCCTTACCAATCTATCAAGCATCCTTCCTCTTGGCTCCAAAGAGGATTCTACACAAGTTTCAAACCCGATCCAAAATTTTCTGTGGAAAAGAGGAAAGGGCAACCATAGGAAATTCCATCTTGTTAGCTGAGAAACTGTCAAATGCCCAAACAAAGGAGGAGGATTGCAAATAAGAGACCCTAGGCATGCCAACATAGCTCTAGGTGGAAAAATCATATGGAAACTCTTCTCAAACTCCAAACATTCAGTGAGGCAAATTTTAAGAAGAAAATACCTCCATGGGAAATTGATGAGGAATTTACAGAGAAAAATTACCACCAAGGGAATGTTGATCTAGAATCTTTGTCGACCTGGGCTAAACTTCTTCCAAAGCTATCTGTACTGAATTCCTAGCAATGGAAAATAAACATTGATATGGAAAGACAAAATCATAGGCCATCCCCCTCTCGAAAACTCTGAAGAAATCAACAAAATCCGTGAGTGGCTTACTCGACGAGATCTCATCAAACTGGCAGACATTTCCTCTTGGGACGTCTCAAGTAATTGGCTAGCTTGGGAACTCCCTAAAATCCCAGCGTATTTGCAACATCAGAAGACTCTACTCATAAAATTGTTCTCTGATTTGGCTCCTATTCACCTGCACACATCAGATGACAGATTTAGCAACTCTATGGAAGCATGGGACCCAATGGGTCTCCCAAAAGTAAACTTCTTCTTTTGGACTCTAATGCATAAGAAAACACTGACAGGAGAAAATCTGATAAAAAGAGGTATAGTTGGACCTCATAGATGCCCCCTGTGTTGTAACACTATCAAAACTATGGACCACCTGTTTGTGGATTTTCCATTTGCCCAAGAAGCCTGGAAGATCACCCTCAACGATCTCAATGTCATAGCTCCTACAGTCACAACCCTCTACTCCTCTTGGAAGGCAAGATATCACCACAAGATGTAAAGCAAATCAAACTGGCAAAGAATCTAGCAAGCCATACCCAAATATTTATGCTGGAAAATCTCGCTGACAAGAAACGATCAAATCTTCAATAGCGTCCCCCGTTCTCCCTTGACGGTGGCCATTAAAGCAAAAGCACTTCTCCTAGAAGCAATGACTCACCATCCGTTCAAAGATGAAAACTATAATTTCGGAAATTTTAATTAAAAACAATAATCTCAAAAGACCACTTCAACAATCCAACGCTCAACAAAGGCTAAGGTATGTGCTACAAGACTTCTCCAACACCCAATTCTACCACATCCTACGAAGATCAAATATGGAAGTAGACAAACAAGCAAACACGGGATGCCTCTTGTCTAAAGGCACATTCATCAAAAATGAAGAAGCACCTATATGGATTTCTATCCCATAGATCTGAAAACATCTCAACCCTCAACAAAGACAAAAATACCCCATGACTCAAAAAAATGAATTGTTAAATCATTATAAAGATGGTTGTTTAAGCCTTGGCCCAACTTATCTAACAAATAAAAAAACTACCTATTTTAGTTAAAAAAAATTATAATTTATAAAATTAAGATAATAATTACACCAAAACAGATTATTTGATGTCATCGAAAATAAATTCCAAAAAAAGTGGACACAAATGGCAACAAGAAAAAAGAATCATATATATGTCATCAAAGCACTCCCTCATAAGTAGGAACAAGAGGCGAAAAAAACAAAAGGAAAGAATCATATATATACATGTCATTAGAGCACTCCCTCAATTGTCTGGTCGTAATTGTCATTCCTAGTTTACTACTCAATATTCATTTGTTTCAAATTGCAAAACAAGTAACAGCCTCAATAAGGGGAAGTGAAAAGAGGTACTATTTATAAGACTCGTTATAAAACAAAATGATAGAAATCAAAACTTTATAAAAAACTCTCATGAAATGCATGTGACAATGAGGATAATAACTGCAATCAAGTTGAGTTAACTAATTAATATTGATAACTCTGACAATGAGGATAATAACCGCAATCAAGTTTTAGTAACTAATTAATATTGATAACTCTGCAAATACAAGTAGTGTACTAATTTTCCTTGAGAGATAAATTTCAAAAACTCAAAAGATTCTCCAATAATAAAATTAAAAAAGCAGCAGCATTAGCAGCTCTTAGTTTGAAAAAAATTGAAAACCAAAGAAAGCAACAACTTTTCTGGATAACAAAGACAAGGAAACTTAGAGAATGATGGATGGTTACAGCACATTAAAAAGTTAAGATAATGATTTGGTTGTCTTTAATTTTTTAAATCATAAGTTCAAACAACATATTTTCTTTGACAGACGAAGAGAAGGGCAGAAATCGATGAAAATAAAAAATAAAAGTAAAAATAAAACTACTTTCCAACAAAGAAAACAAAATACAAGATTTAACAACAAAAATTGGATTTAAAAAAAAAAGACATTTTCTAAAATCAAGTCAAGATCAAGTTGCACAAAATATATGTTCATCAGTGATATATTGTCTAAAATAAAAATCAAATTGCACCATGCAATTATGAGATAAAAAAATAATATAAAAATACAGGAAAATAAGAATTAAAACAAATGGAGTTGAAAATCTGAAGTGTAAAATCAAGAAAGCTAGGAAATTAATTCAAAGTTTTATTCAACCCACAAATACTCAAACCAAACAATACCTAAGTGGATGAGTGCTAGATTGGTGTTCCAGGGTCTAATTTCTAACCAAAAGCTTATTTAGGGCCTCACTTGATGTCCTCACCAGATTATGCCCATAATTAGGCCAAAGAGTACACATTCTTGGAAGTCACAGATTTAAATCCAAAAAGGATTATGGTATCTATACCTCCATAAACTTTAGAAGAGAGGATTTCTTGTCTTCAATTCCATATTAAATACCACAAACATGATGAAAAGATAAATACCATAACATGTTGATTTGACATAATTATATTTGTTATTGTCTAAAACTATACTAGTATAGTTAAAAATGAATAAAATTAATTATAAATTGTAATGTTAAAACATCAATACAGAAAATATCCAAAAAGCCCACTTCATTAAAATACTCCCTCAAAACTTTGTAACCATAATTTTCACTCCCAGATAATTTATCATGTTCCAAATTGTAAAACAAACAGCAAACTCAAGTGAAGCCAAAATAAGTAACAATCATAAAAGAAGAAGCCAACCATATAACTTATCATGTGCCAATTTGTAAAACAAACAACAACCTCGAGTGAAGCCAAAAAGCCAATATAAGTAACAATCATAAAAGAAGAAGCCAAAATAAGTAACAATCATAAGACTCAAAAATCACTTAAAAGAAATAAATTCATAAGATTAAAAATAAAATGATAGAAATCAAACTAACAAGAGCTCTCATCTGAGGGCATACAACATGCATTTCATGTGAAAATAGGGATGATTATCCCAATCAAGGGCATACAACATGCATTAACCACCTTTACCAATTATCAAAAAAATTAAAATTAAAAACCAGAAGGCAGCAATAAAAAAAAGCGCATCATTAACCACCTTTATACCAATGACCAAAAACTTAAAATTAAAACTCAAGAAAGCAACAATTCTTCCCGATGACAAAGACGATGAAACTTCAGAGAATAAATGGTTACATCGCATTATACCAATGACCAAAAAATTAAAATTAAAACTCAAGAAAGCAGCAAACTCTCCCCGATGACAAAGACGATGAAATTTCAGAGAATAAATGGTTGCAGCACATTAAAGAGGAAAGAAGACAAATTCTTAGGATCAGAGGCAATGTCTTATACCTCAAACAGATGCATGATTGAAAACTTGCAAGCTTTTACCTTGAAGAGCTTTACCCAAAATGAATAAGTCAAGTCTTATACAAAGCCCCATCTGTAAACATTGCACGGTGAATCCAGTGAAGGAAACTTGCTCATATCCAGGGTCTTCTAACCTTAGATAAATGCATTCTTGAAGATTCGCACAAGCTCTCATCACGAAGGATTTACACAAGATGAATAATTTATATATTATAATAATTCCACCATTTTGAATGGACACTAGTGCTTTCTTTAGATCCTCATATGATTGGTAAAACGTTTGCTTTTAACAGTTAATACTTTTTGCACCTTTGAAAAGATGTTTCGATATATCACCAGACCAGCAAGATCTAAAACAAATTTTCTATCAATGGAGAACAGTTGTAGCCAACCAATAAGTACAATACGAAGTTTGCTTTTAGACACATTTGTTTAAGTAGGGTTTATCAAAACCAGCAAACCAAGTTCAAATTGGTCAAATCCAATTTACAGATGGCATATACGTGTATTGTAGGAAGGCAATGCCCTTTGGCTACCTTGTAGTAGAAAAGCATACATGGCAATCCAAATTTAGTCTTGCTCTCTTACAAGGTTTCATTCATTTTTACCAATGAATTTTGTCTTCCCAAGTCGAGACAAAGCGTTATTAGCTATGGAAAAATAATAGTGGAAAGGCATCCATGGAAATCCAAATCCAGTCCTGTTCTTACAAAAATTCGTTCATTGTTTCGAACGATTTTTGTCTGCCCAAGCTGAGGCAAAGCACTATTTGCTAAGAAAAGATACTAGTAATAGAAAAGCATCCATGGCAAACAGAGTCTTTGATCTTACAAGATTTCACTCGTTGTTTTGAATGATCTGTGTGCCCAAATTGAGCAAAGCGCTCATTGGCTAAGAATATATACATAACATTTTCAAGTATATAATAAACAACATTTTGCAACCGATGAAAATTGACAATAAAAAGATGCGAAGGGAATATTAATAGATTTGATTAAAAGATACCCTTCAGCGGCAGGTATTTCTCAGACACAAAATCCTCATCTCAAAATCACATCTCACTGGTATTAAATTAAAACACAGAAAGCCACCAAAGTGGACATGCAAGTTTAATGCATTCAAACACAAAAAATTGCCCGTTGGGTATACACATTTCAGTGACGACTAGAATATTGAACATTCCCCTTCTGAGAATGATAATGACAATAATAATCTTCTGCCAAGAACATATATCTATAGGTGGTTTCTGAAAGCCAAAAAAACACTATATTCTATTGGTCTAAGTATCAAAATTTCCTCCACCTAAAACTATATAATCTTTAATGGAAGGTTAACAGTTAAAACGCCTTAAGAATTGACTTTTCCAGAATCTGGCTCTCAAGGCGGGCAGTGATTGGTAACAGTTCCATCTTATCATCATCATCTAAAACTCTTGAGAGGCGCTGCCAATCTCGGCTCCCTTTCCCTTTCCAGCCTTCTTGGGTAGCAAAACACCATGAATATTTGGCAACACACCACCATTGGCAATGGTCACAGAACCTAATAATTTGCTGAGCTCCTCGTCGTTCCTGACAGCTAGCTGGATGTGTCGAGGCACAATCCTGTTTTTCTTGTTATCCCGTGCTGCATTCCCAGCCAACTCAAGCACCTGCAGTACACACAACCCATCTAAGTCTTGATTAAAAATTATAATGTACAAAATTGATCATAATATAAAAGATTCATCCTATAAATTCATCTCAATTTTAAATTTTAATTTCTAAAAAATAAAAACAAAGTAATATAAACCTACCTATGCTATAAAAAGATCATATAAAAAGACATCCCATCCAAATTGCTTTCATTAAATGAGGCACAAACATCCCATCCAAATTGCTTTCATTAAAAAAAAGGAACAAACGTCACCAATTAGGCTGATGGGGGTAGTAATAAAAACCCGTTTCCGCTGACCCAGTATTGCTTTCATTAAGAGACACAAACATCCCATCCAAATTGCTTTCATTAAAAAAAGGAACAAACGTCACAAACGTCACCAATTAGGCTGATGGGGTAGTAATAAAAACCCGTTTCCACTGACCCAGTTACCCTTTGTTGACAAACCCCATTCAAGTCGTGAATAGAATAAGGAAAATAAATAAATAAATAAAAGTTTTTAATTTTTTTTATTTATTTTCAATCAATTTTGTCCAAAATATCCTAATTTCATAAAAAATTGCTGGAACAGTATATTTTAAAAAGTTAAATTTGTATAATTCAAATACTTAAAGGTTTTTTTTTCAAAATGTTAAATCTAAAATGAATTAAAAATATATAGATTTAAATAACAAAAAAATACAATTTCATCTAAATTTATATCACTAAAACATAAAACATTTAAACAATGTCATATATCACTAAAACATAAAACATTTAAACAATGTCAAAAAAATAAATCTATTTATTGACAAAAACCAAGCATGATGAAATAAGCCCTTTTTGACAAACACACCTAAATTGTATAGAAAATAAGATGACACGGATTAACATAAGAATAGGTTAATGGGACTCCAAGATGCTTCCATGACCTAGTAAGCCCTAGTTGGCAAAACCCCACCTAGATTGCATATAAAATTAGATAAAAAAAAATGTTAATGTCCACATATTAACAAAAGAATGATTTAATGGAACTCTGATTTAATGGAACTCTGAGATGCAGAATGGGTCAATGGAACTCAGATGTTTCCTTTAAAACGTGCAATGGGTCAATGGAACTCAGATGTTTCCTTTAAAATGTGCCAACACCTATTAAGAAGTGGTTACATGCCTCCTTGGAAGGCTCACAAGGCACAAACATGTTATTACTTATCTTGATAGGACAAAAAGAAGAACTCACAAGGCACAAACATATTGTCATTTAATTTGGCGAGGCAACAACAAAAACCCATTAAACACAAACATATCATCACTAAATAATATAGACCCATTTTTACTTATCATGGGAGGACAATAACAAAAATCTACAAAGCACAAACAAGTCATCACATATCTTAGTGGAGGTAATAACAAAAGCCTACAAAGCACAAACAAGTCATCACATATGTTGGTGAGAGCGATAACAGAGACCTATTTTTACATGTTGGTGAGAGCAATAACAGAGACCTATTTTCACATATGTTGGTGAGAGAGAAAAAAAAAATGGTTAACAATAACACATTCTCAACCAGATATCATACTGAGAGATTAAAAAAAAAAATGGTTAACAATAACGCATTCTCAACCAGTGAAGGTAAAACAAAACAAAAATAAATAAATGCAAGCCATTTTCACTGACTTGACCCAATTCCAATTAGCCCCGGTGAGGGCAAAACAAATACCATTCACTCGCATGGTTAACCAGGTAATCAAAATACACAATTTTCACTAACCCACTTAGTTCGGTGATAGGATAATTTAAAAAAACACACAATTTTCAGTGACCCACTTAGACCTAGTGACCCACTTGGTCCTGGTGACCCTGATAGAGTAATTTTAAAAATAAAATAAAATAAAAAAACACAATTTTTACTGACCCACTTAGTGGATATGATAAAACAATCCAGTCACCCAGTTAGCCCTTCTCGATAAACCCCACACAGGTTTACATATAAAAAGAAGATAAAACAAATGTGTTAATATCCACGGGTTACCAAAAGAAATAGACCAATGACCCAGTTAACCTTTTGACAAACCCCACCCAGATTGCGGCGCCGCTAAAACAAATAAATAAATGCAATCAAAAATGAAAAGAGCATAGCCATCTACCACATCCATCAATCACTGTGATAGAGCACCTCACTTTTCCTCCTTGAAATCAAGGAGAACTAATTATCCAGAAATTACAACGCTACAACAGAAGTAGACAATTTAGAAAAAACTACTCTTCAGCGCATGTTATTAAAAAAACCCTAAAATTCCAAGGATTTTGGGGTTCCTAAAAATTGAGAGAACAAATCCACATGCAATTTGGAAGTGCTCGAATAATAAAGACAAGACCAAACAAATAACATAAAATAAATGTTTTCGAGGTTTTAGCCCGAAATATCAGAGAGTTAGAAGGTAGCAAATACTCTTCCCCCGAAATCAATTCTATACTATAAAGCCGGCCATTAAGGGAAGCTCATTTACTTCAAGGCCATCTGCCATTTCAGGCACTCCGTCGAAACAACGCCAAAAAATGGGCATTCAGAACCATCGACATTCCATTTCTCTTTAGTTTGCCACTCTAGGGTTTCAAGAGCAAACAATATAGAAACCCAAATAAATATACAAACAACTGAAATTGAAGAAACCGACACCAGCCATCAACGAAGTTCAGAACCGAGCTACTATTCATTGAAACCAAAAAATAAAACAATTGCCTACATTCCAACCAGGAAAAAAGCAACAACAGAAACCCTCATTTAAGGTTTCAAAGCCTCCACTCACCTCTGCTGCTAGATA